>VDFB02386979.1:55609-109192 GCA_007258455.2 Sequoia sempervirens
ATTTATATTCTAAAATATGACAGTACTATCATCATGTTCACCATTACACAACTCAAAAGACTCTTTGAACCTAGAATAGACTCATATTTTATTATCAAGATTTGATTACAAAAATTCTCTCATATCAATCTGCTAGCAACCCCATACAATTGGCCTTGAATTCCCTTTATAAGAACAAGGGAACAAAACAAGCTTCAGGCTAGATTATACACATGTCATGTTTTTCATTTGACAATTACTTTTACATTAGAGGCAGTTATATTTTCCAAAAATCTGGGGGAGAAGTTCACATAAGACAAAAACCATTTCTCATTTGTTGAAGAAGATTCTTGAGCGCCTTCCAAAAGGATCCTCACTTAGTGTTGGTTGTTCCTTCCATGAGAAATGAATTTGTTCCATGTGCTCCAAAACTTGTAGATGAAAATGCATAAAATAGAGAAGCAGAAAACATCAAAGCAACTTCATTTCTCCACTCCATGTCACCACATTTGAACTTGAGAAAGTACAATATTTGAACATTGATATATCCAAGGCCTAATATGTACTAGTTCCAAGCCATGTATTGTACTTCCCCTATTACAACCTCCATCATTGCAGACACAATACCAAAATTTCAACTAGCATTCACAACTGTAGCAACTCATATGTCCAAGATGTCAACATATTTGGACTTCCATAGTGCACATTGTTTGTCGGTAGGCCAATAAAATCCCATAATCTTATCTAACGTTGTCTTGTATGAGATATATTTGACTACCACCTGATTTTCCTCTTTTCCAAACTCTTCGAGGAAGATCCCTGTATGGGTGAGCCTGTCCATACTGTTCTTCAACATCTCCACATATACCCCATCACAGATTAGCTTGGCTTGAATTGCTATCACTTTATTGGCTTGGTCCTTCCATTCTTGTAAAGATTTAACTTCACCATTCTCATTTAGAATATCAAGAAGTAGACTAAAGCTCCACTCATCAAAATTCTTCTTCAATTCTCTATTCTTTATTTAAAGAGGCTCAATCAACCCTTGGGAATTCATTATGACATTCAAAAAACTAGGGGTTCGGACAATGTTGGAAGGCTTAATTACATCATGTGTTGACCCAATAGCCATATCCATCAATATTTGTGTGCTAAGGATCCATCTATCAAATAATGGGATAGGAACCTCCTTATCTCTATCAAAATTTCTTTTTGCATCAAGCATCAAAGAATAATTAGAATGAATGTTGATCAACCCTCTCTTAATTCCCTTATTTAGATGCTCAAGTACCATTGTCACAATCTTAATATTTCTCACATGAATAAGCTAATCTTGTTTCTTACACCTATCCTCATAACCTTTTAACTTTTCAATCAAATCCCCCATGTTGGTCTCCTTGATTTGAAGTGCATTTGAAGTATCTTGAGCTGATTGTGCAATTGGTACTTCCTCATAATCAAGACAAATAGCCTTATCTTGGACTAGAAGTGGTGAAAGAATTGGAGAAGGTGAAAAATGCTCTTGTGGAGAAGGGGGAGGTAAAATTGTGGCTTGTGATGTGCCTGGCTGCATAGACTAGAATTGTTGCTTCCATAAAGCCATTTGTATTTGCATTTCTGCAATCTTTTGTTGACTCAAATTGTACCCTGCCACTATGTCATTGTATCGAGTTCTAAATTTATCCCTCTCCTCAGTTATGGATTCAACCATGGCCTTAGTAAATTGAGCTACATTTACATTCATTGTAGCTTCTTCAAGGGCTGAGGTGTCTGATACTCTTTTGATGATCAGCCCTCCCCTAACTTGTGGAGTTGGTTTTGCACTCTCAGGCTTCTTGGTTCTTGGGACCAAGGCCCAAATGGTGAGTGTGTCCCACTAGGAGTTGAAAGTTGATCCTTGCAATGACAATGTGACCTCTTCCTTAGTGTTAAAGATAAGGGCATCATGTCTCCTAATAGTGTCCAATGTTATAGCCAGTTCCAACTCCCATTCTGGTAGTAACAAAATTCCACTCTTCCTAACCAATACCCTACCTTTTGCCATAGTGATATTCAAGTATTTAGTCCTCATTTGATCATAGACTTTAGCTTCAATAATTTTTTTTTGTAAATTTAGGTTTTTCACTCTCCTTCTACATATTCATTGCATACTCATATTTCATGGATTTACATACATATTCTTTAAATTCTCGTGTTTTAACAAACTCGTCATCATTCATGAAACTTTCACATGCTTGAACCCTAATATCCTCTGAGTTGTTAATCCCACTCAAATATTCTTTTCTTAGTCTAAGACTCAAAGTCTATGGCAACATTTCACTTTGATGGGATGGCATTCCTTGCCTTATTTCATCTTCAATGACAACAATTTCATCATCTAAGTCATCAATAGGGTAATCAACAAGGTTGATTGTCTCAACCCTTTTCATTTTTATTTGTGGCTCCATTGGAGAAGATGGCTCCCTAGTTGGTGAATCCAAATCAATTATTTCAAGGGTGGAAAAATAGGGTGGTGACAAAGGTGGCAATTGTTGTTGTGGAGAGGGTGCTCTTGGCTCCTCTTCTTGTGCAGGAGTTGTAGTTGTAAACTACCTCCTTATTGTGCTCTTCTTCCTTGCATATATATCTACTTTATTGGGAGGTTGTTGAGCTAATTATTCTTCTTTCATGGAGGCTTTTCCCTTATCGTGCAGTAATCTTTCCTCTTTCAAAATTGCAACAAATTTGTCAAAATTCTAAATAATTGTCTCTATTTTCAAAATTATATACCAATATTTGACAAAGCCTTGAAATCAGTGTCTTTAACCCTTCTTTATTTCTCCAACTTCACAAACGCAACCCACTTTCTCATCATGTCCACCTGAACTTTGAGGTCAAATATATTTTTGATGAGATCATCAAGTAATGAATTGGTATGAACATGCTTCCCTCCTTTGATCTTGTTCATCAACCAAACCATGAATCCCTTAGGATCATAATTCCTATATTCCCAAAGTTTCATGTCAACAATATTCCTCTGTCCATTGGTTGTTATGACAAAATTAGAAAATAGTGTAATTTGGGAAGAATATTCCTTTTCTCTTCTAAAAAAAAAAACAAATCATCAACATTACCATACTTCCATATGACCTAAAGAAAACCTATCCTCAATGGCACTTCCTTGAGGAGTATATGAGTTGTTACCCTTGTGCCATATACCTTGAAAACAATGTAATCCTTATATGGGATCACATCTCCCCAATTGTGACTGATATTCAATTTAGGCTTCCTTTCTACTAACCTTAATAAATAGTGTAGCTCATGTGGGATCCTAATTACATCCACCATTAAAAACCTTCTCAATTTAGAGGCAAAAATGTTTGTGTCAATCACAAAACTGGTTTTTTGTTCATACCTATCTAATAGTGGAGCCCATGACTAAACTGGAACTACAATACCAACCTACACCTCTTCAATTCCATGTCCTTGCAAAAATATATAGTACCCTTATATAAAAATATGTGCATAAACAATTAGTACCACTAAAATTTGATAGCATTTTGTCCACTCTTCAAGGAAACTAAACCCTTATGCATTTCTTTTGATAGGAAAGTAGAAAAAGCATAGAGGGTATTGATGTTAGGGTGTTGAATGTTTGCAACCATATACATTGGTGCAATTGACATGCTTGAGACTAGATCAAACCATAGAATATGGCACAAAGAATAAAAGGTCTTCTAGAAATAGGTGAAAAAATATTTAATAGGGAAAGGTTCCACATCAGAACATCCCAAAACAATTTTTCCCTTTCCCTTCCCTACTGATATAAAAAAGTGATCCAATACTAAAACCATGAAGGTAGGTCTTACCTTCCCATACTCTTCTCTAAATTTCTTCTCATCAAGTAACACCATGTCTCTATTCCATTTGTTGAGATTAAAAACTTCTACAATCTCCTCTCTGGTGACACAAACCATTTCCTATCTTGAATGGGTTTTGACTACCCTAGCAAGAGGGTCATAATTAGCATCAATGATTTTTAGGATATCAATATCCAAATACATATACGGGACAACCAATTTGGCCATATCCAATCTCTAGGGGTTGTAGAGTGGAATTCTAGCATTCCTATTACTAAACTATCCTTGGAAGAGTCACCACCAAGTGTATGGCAATGAAACATCTTTGATCGTAAATTGTTTGCAAATAATGCCAACTTTAACTCTAGGGCCATGAAACATAGGTTTCCCTTTCTCCTTTTTAGTTGTTGAGGGTGGTAATTGCTCAAGAAAATATTGGACCAAGGGTCTCACTTTCAGCCTAGAACTAGAGGCTTGGACTTTTGGTGCCATGTCTAATGGATAATTTGACCTAAGGCTCAACTAGTTCAAACTAGGGATTTTCAGTTTCAGGGAAAGGCTTGATGCAAAGATTGAAAAAATCCTCAAATATGTAGCAATTCTAATGAAAATAAAACCTTAAAAGAAGCCCTACTTGAAATTTAGATAACAAAAATTGCAATTGAAATGAAAACTAGGGTAATTTCAAGCTAAAGGAGTGCAGTTTTACTTATTAGTTCAAATCGTGTTGGAAATGTTTTTGCAATTGACTACAAGCTTTAAAGAAAGCTTTTATGGTGAGTAAAGCTCTCAATTAGGTAGAAAACATCAACTTTTCCATTACTGCTCACTCGCGCAATCCAAAATGGCTCAATGATGTACCTTTTAGCAACTTTGAATTTCTAGCATCAACCTCATCTTGATGTGGACTGGCGTGTGGCTTATATGGTGTCAAAGAAGTTTGAACTTTTTCCTTTTGCTGATTTGAAATCCACCAAGTTGAGAACTCTCCATGTGTGCACTCTTTTGTTAGTTTAGTGGCCCCACCATGCTTTACAAACTACTAGAGGATCCACTTGTTAGCAGCTCGCTAGCCTGCTAGAATCTGTACAACTTAGATCTACAATCGTAGCCTAGCAGGTAATGACCCAAATCAACCTTACGACCTTCAACATGTGTGCCCTTTAATCTCCAAGCCAATAGTTGGGTTGTTAATCTTCTTTTGTGATGAATGGTCCATATTGTAACATCTCGGGGAGCAATTTTGCACATGCACTTAAAATCCATTAGTAGCACACACTTTAACATTCACATAATCACTCAAAGAATCTTGCAAAATATTTATTTTCCATCAATAATCATGTGAACAATGGCAATGGTGCCATGTGGCACTTTCTTGATATCCCTCCATGAGCTGAGATCTGACAGTGGATCCCCTACGAGCTAGCGGGCAATGGTCAAGATTTAACCATAAGATCACATCATAGTCGTTGATATTATAACCTTTAATCACTGATTCATTTGAAGAGTGGTAGTAACCACCATAAGGGTGGATAGGTGTCACTAGCCTGCTATCCCTCCGGTTCTTTTTTTAGATTATTTTATTCCTATGGGCAAGCGGGGAACCAATAAGATGTAGTTGGTGGGACCCAACGACCACTACTTAAAGGTTTTAACATGCATGTGCATCTATTTATGACTTAAAAGGGGGTCATTCACTAAGCATTAACAAGGTAAAGGATTTTAGGCATATTATAGATTTAGACTTAGGAATCATGGAAAATATTAAAATATTTCAAACCCATATAACATTTTGACAGAATTAAAAAAATTTGACAGGTAGTCACCAATTGACTAGGCATAAGGTGCTGGTAGATGAATGAATTTGATGGCCTTAGTTATAACTTGAGGAACTAGGAATTGACTAGCACCATTCAACTTCAAATGAGAATGCATACGAGGGTCTAACCCTTGGAATTTTTCAAAGGGTTTTAGGGCATAAATAAAACCCTAAGCCTTAGGACACACCTTAGACTAGAATAAGTATCCAAATATGAAATAATTATTAGTGGAACAAAAAAATTTGAGGGGTTCCACCACATTCTGCATAATAGATTGCATTAAAGTGTGTTTAAGTCATTTAGATCAACATTTCATTCCAAATTGCATTCAAAAAAGTTGTTATTTTATTCATATATTATCATTTAAATTGCATTTGCATTTCATCATATTTATGGAAAAAATATCACTGAAGGATTTTTTTGTTGTTAGGAATAGTGAGCTTAAATACCAAGTTAAATACTCCAATTTAAATTTTAGAACCTTGTCTTAAGACTCATTCACCCTAGAGTGAACCTATCCTAGTATAGGTGATTTTCCAAAATTATGCACATTGCTTTGTCTCCATCTGCTTCACTTTATTGTACGTACAAATCTCTACTTTAGTTTCAAAAATTGCATATTTATGTGGTTGTTTGCATTTAGTTCAATTGGTGAAAGATAGTACATTGTTTAAAATCAAAATTGGCATTCAAAAGTAATCATTTTCAAGTTTTTGCATCTAAAATCAGTCAATTATCATATTTCAGATCTAAAAATTGTAATATCTTGTTTAATACTTGCATTGTGTTTCCTATTTTTGGATGTTTACTATCTTTACTTAGTGTATTTCATCCATTCTGGGTACACTTTTGGTTTGGTGAAACTTGTATGTGTATCACAACCTAGTGTCCTACTGCCAATACTTTAGTGAGATGTGGTTCGAGACTCATGGCATCTCATGCTAGTACATCTGTTGTGGACCTTGGGTTTTCCAACTCTTTCACTCATAGTGTTGGCACTAGTCAACCCATCTTGTACTCCATTCCTAATGTCACATGTCCTATACCCACTACTTCTACTGATGTTGAAACAATTGTTGCTCATGTCCCTCAAGAGAATATGCAAAAAATGGATAAAGCATTAGAAAAGCTTCAAGAACACATGAGTACAAAACATATTGTTGGCAATGTCATTCCTATCATAGATAACATGAGGAGAATGCTTGCTAACGAACTAGGAATAGAGATTGTGCATAGCCTAGCCCACATTACTGATAATCATGTTCCTATAATGGCTAGTTGTGCTCAAACTTTGGGATACACTCAAAGTCAAGGAGGGAATAAAATTCCCCCCCCCCCCTACAACCATAGCTTCTATTCCTACATGTTATAATCCAACTATTACTACAACCATACAACCAACCAACAATATCACTCCAACTTTGGGTATTTACACTAGGAATCCTTTTAGCTTTGTGAATTAAAACATCATATCTCCAAACCCCTCACCTCTAACAAAATTACAATTTAGTTGTCCACCCAACACATATACACCTCTACCATATTCCCCTCCATCTCAAAACACAACGAATATTCCATCATAAACCAACTTTTACAAAATGTTACATCCCTCCAACAACAAATAACAACATTGAACCAAAACCAAAGTAGACAACCTTCACAATATATCAAAAGAAACCTATTTTCATTGGAGATATTAAGAGCACAAATACCGCAAGGCATGGAGATACTGAGATTTGAGAAATACAGTGGTAAAGGAGATTCTACCAACCATGTGTCAGCATTTACAACCTTATGTAGTGACTTATTTTTTGAAGATAAGCACTTGGCTAAGCTTTTTCCTAAGTCTTTAAAAGATACAACCTTGGAATGATTTTGTTCCTTACTAAATAACTCAATCCATTCATTTAATGAGCTTGTTCATGCCTTTCTCAAAAATTTCCAAGTGCACATTGGTCCTAAGATGGCCCTTCTTGATTTGATGCAATGTAAGAAAAATGTAGATGAAGAGGTCACTGATTTTATAGCACGTTATCAACTGCTTTACTCACAAATCAACATTAAAATTCTTGATGTTGATCTTCAAAGAATGTTCATTGAAAAATTACAAAAAAATATCCAAGATGATCTTGGGATGATGAAATTTCCCTCGTTTACACACTTATGCATGACTCTCCATGATTATCAAAACTCACTTAATCAACACATAGGAAAAACTGCTTCAACTCATCTTGAAAAATCCAGAATCATGCCTCATAAAATTTTTCAACCATTTAATAAAAATAAGGGCTTTATATGGATAAATCCACCTCAAGTGATTGCCATTAAAAAACCAAACCAATACCAATTTCAGGATAAGAATGGGTAATTCACCCCATTACCTAATACCCTCTTTTCAATTATGTTGTAACTCTTGAGCAAGAACCTAATCACTTTACCTCCTATTAGATCTCTTGAGATCACTAAGCCTTTACCTCAGAACTATAACTCAAATGACTTTTTCCAATATCATCAACAAGTTGGATATAATATTGAATGATACATCCATCTTAAACATATAATGCAAGAAGTTATTTATTCCAATTGTTGCAAAGACGTATGTTGTTGCACCAAAATATCAACATGTTAATGTTTGATATAACTGCCAGAGTTAATGAATCCATGGGAGGTAGTTAAGCCATTTCACAAACCTGAGTGTTGTGTTGCACAACATAAGGAGACCAAGGGTGCACACCTTGCAACAATCCCCCCTAGGACAAGCAAGGGGTTCAAACGTGTGACCCAAGCATTGATACCAATTGTTGCAAAGAAGGTTGTTGTTGCACCAAAATATCAACCTATTAATTCCCAATACAACTGCTATAGAATGAATCCATGGGAGGTGGTTAAGTCATGCCACGAACTTGAGTGCTATGCTGCATAGCACAAGGAGACCAAGGGCACACACCTTGCAACACCAATCACATCTAGTTGGGCAGTGTTAATGATCAAGGAAACAAATTCATCACCCCACCTAACCAAAAATTTCAAATCTTTACCAATCTAATGTTAAACCATTCCATCTCATTTGTAAAGATATTGATAACAAGAATGATGTGATGAATGTTGACAAGATACAAGATATATATGTAGACACGTGAAATTGAAATCAGCCATTTAATTAAATCATATTCTCTCATCAATTAAATAAATAAAGTTTATTTAATCAATCTCCTAAAGGTTATTAAATAAATCAATTAATCTTCTAAAGATCTCCTTTTAATTAAATAGATCAAAGTTATTTAATTAAATCTCTAATGATCAATTTCTTCTCATTTAATTTAAATAAACCAAAATATCTAAGTTGAATGTCACAATCAACTAATCATCATCTAAGTTAATCTAATCTAATCACCTATCACATCCTCTAGCTTTTCCCACTTGCACAAATAAATAAATTTATTGATTTATTAATTCATCATTTACCATCAACATGGCATCATTGAGGGATATCCCCTCAAATTTTAATTCAAAAACAAGTTAATATGTGCATCCAACAAGCATTTAATAGGTCTTACATGTCTCTTACATGTCCCTTGCAAAGGTCAAACTTAGCATTTAACTCTCAAATTCAAATTTGAATCTCCCCCTCTTTGGCACATTGACCAAAATGTGCTCATTCCTCAACCTATCACAAGTTGACAAGTGGCCTCTTCTCATTGGTGGATCTTTAGTCCCACATCCTCCATGTTTGGCATTCTTCTATCCTTCTTGGTCATAAATAGAGGCCTCCTCTATTGTTTTACTCCTCCACAATCTCATGCACAAATGCATCATTGTCATTTGAATCCATATCATATCTTCATAGCATTTCATATCATCTTCATCATGGAGCTTAGCAAAGGATTGGGAAAGGGCTTCTTTCCATAGAAGCACCAATCCACTATGGGATAGGGTTTGGTCATGATTTTATGTGTTTTCTTTCAATTATCTTTGTTCTATTTAGCTTGCATATTTTAGTATGATCAATTATTTCATAGGGATGCTCTATCTGATTTGCTTGATTCAACTAACAACTCATATTTGTTTGTTTTTGAGAAAAATGTAGATTTAGCCTCCACATAATGGTGCGAGAAGGAGGGCTCTCTATTCCTATTTATTTACATTAAGTGCATTGCACATGAATACACAATCTTTATTTATGTCCTTAATCAATTTTAATGCATTAAAATAGAGTAGAAAATCTTTATTTTTTATCATAATTGATTTGTAGAATACCTTTTTTTAATATATCAATCCATATCATAGATAGGAAATCACTCTCTTTATTTTTGTCCACTATCGATTAATGCCATTGCTTGAAAGTTTCTAAGGTCTCTTCCATAAATCTGTCAAATATTTCATTCAATGATATTGCATTTAGGTGTCATGACAAATAGTTCACATGCTTAGTCAATGCTTTTACATTTTCCTTTTTATGTAGGGATTGTTCTAACACAACTATGTCAAATCTCAGGGAATAATGACAAAATTTGAACATCAAATGTCTTCTGTCAGAATCTACTATACATTTTTTTTTGGGTTGCATCATTGTTTACGTGTTATGTTCAGGCTACACTTCAGTTTGTATAAAGGATTTGCTTAAGGACTATGGATTGTGAGAAGCAACACAGGCTTACATACAACATCATCTCACATAAATAGAACCATGGAATAAAATGGAAGCAAAATTTTTTTTGTTTCAAATCGATATTTGATGAAATTATATGTCAGAGGATTTGTTTAAGGCCCATATACTCTAATTGTAATATTTGTATTTCTTAGTCAATGTTGTTACGTATTTGTGTCAATACGTTTATGTGCTTCTTTATGTGTTTATCTTTATGCACCCATATACCTTCTTCGTCCTGGCTGTAATATGTTTTTGCAGGCAACGAGGTCATTGATCAAGGTTGCTTTAATATCATACTATGTAGCCTCAGGATAAGGTTGAATTATTGACCATCAGTGCAGGTAAAGGAATATGCAAAGATGGCTGGTCTAGTGGGAATACTCGATTGGGTATGGCCCATGCTAGTTAAAAAATCATCCATATTAGAATTCTCAAAAGCCTGCCATTTTTTTTAGTGCCTGAGAAAGAGTCATGTCAAGTCTATTCCACAATAATCCTCGTCCTCTACATCTATTGGTTTCCATTGCTCAATCAGAGGAGATAGCACATTAACCACATGACCCATGTCTGGATGCTGGTAGGCTTCCCATGCGGTGTGGTGCCCTGCAAGTTCTATAATAGTATAAATGCTCTTCAGAGTCTCCTTCAAAACTTCCAAGACTGTGGAATTCGCTTTTACACTTGCTAGTTGCATTGGCTTAAAATTTTCTAAAGCCTTTTCAACAAAATCTATTTTGCACGCATATTCTGCAATCATTTGTGGTTCAAAACAAAAAAAAATGTTCTAAAGCCTATGGTTCAAAAAGCTTCTAAAGCTTTTTCAATCATTTATCATGCATGGAAGAGGATGATCATTTTTCTCTTGTCCTGATTGGCCTCTAGCATTTCTATCTGAAAGCCAGATGTCAGACCACCATAACGCATTTCTTTAAGGATTTTTGTCAAGCAATTCATGTGTCATGTCTATACTTCTGCATTTTGCATACTTGTCTACCAAAGCATTGCACCTATACTATTGCCATAAATTCATCCTATGCTTATGTTGTATTTATCACATACCATGAGACCATGTATTTAAGCTATTTTGTTAAATAGTTTGCATGCCATCTCTATGCTTCCATTTTGGAACAAGCAGAGGCCACAAATTCATTGCATAAAAGTTTCTAAATCCTTTGAGAAAGAATGTGCAAGAGGAGAAGTATTTTCTCTTCTGCAGTGAACCCTTTCAACTTCTGGTGATCCCTTAGCTTTAATCTTATGATATCACTTGGGTTGTTGATGAGAAGATACAACAAATGAAGTTTTTACTTCTCCTCTAGATCCTAGGAAGGCAGTCTGCAAGCTGGGGTTTCTACACCTTTACATACCCAAGTGTCTTCGAAATGATAAGTACCAATGGAGGGAAGGCAATCAAAGTTCTTGTCACATGAGCAAGCATTGGCTGTGATTTTACACCTGCTAAAGGCAGTGCAAGAAAATAATGTTGAGCATCATAAATGCCTCTATTGCGCATCAAATCACTTGAAAATGGATCACTTAAGATAACATGATTTAGAAATATGACAATAGCTCTCCTCATACTACCTTATGATTAAAACATCTTGTTTTTGTGCTCATATTATTTATAAATCTATTTCTTGAGAATCGTCCAGACAACATTTGCACATTTTACTCTATCATAAAAATGTCATAAAAATGTCATGCCTTTTACTCAAGCCTATCAACACTCTTCACTCTATCTTCTGCATTGACACAAGGCTCAATAAGCTTCACAGAGGTAATCGTTTACTATGTTTAGATCATTATATTCTACAATGAATTTTACTATGTCAGACAATGTATTCATGAAACTAGTTCGTTGAGATTGAGATCTATAGCTTTCTGTATTGATAGCTTCGTAGAGGTAATCATGTTTGATGTGTTGATTTTTGTGTATTCTACAATTAAATTTAGTATGTTAGGCAGTGCATTCATGGAACCAGTTGGCAGAGAGTGAGATCGATGGTAGGCAAATTTGGTAGCTTTTTGTAGTTGTAAAATCTATTTTATTAAGAATTGAATGGTGTCGTTGAAATGGAATTTCTTAGAATTTTAAATTCATATTCTGCTTCATGATATCATTCTGACATGTATTAAATATAGTGAAATAATTGATATTTGAGATTGTAGCAAGAATCTGTATCTTTCTAGGGAAGACAATTGTAGTGCTTTCTTCCTTGTTGGCGTACAACTGCTTCTCAACTAGAGAAACTACCGAAGCTTTTTGTGCTTACAACATGTGCAAGTGGCTATTACAAATGATGGCATATGATTGAAAATTCAAAATTTTCATCAAGAAACAATGGTGGACTCTCTCACATGAGAATCAAAAGGCAAGCAGATTTGAGTAAGAAAAAAAGAAGTGGGAATTAGAATTAAAATTGAAAAAAACATTTTTTAATGCTTATTGCAATAACTTGAGGCATTCATTTCCTGCTTTCATTTTCTATTTTAGGACAACTTGCTTTCAATTTGGATTTAAAATCAATCATTGTCTTGATCTTTTCGAAGTTGGTCTAAAATTGAACATTAGAAACTAACTAGTCTTTTAATTTTGGGCTAAAAAATTGAACAATCAACTTCACATTTAGTTTGGTGCTTTAAAACAAACTCATTATTGCTTTGTGGGTCTTAAAACAAACATGTGTCTTTTATGCTTTGTAATATTTTTTGCAAAAAAATCTCATCTAAAAAGGCCTATGCGCTTCTCTTGCACTTCACGGCGATCTTGAGAATCAAAAGTCTTTTTGATGACATTAAGTTGCATAAAATATTGCCTTCACACTTCATTTTGGGAACTAAAATTGAACAAAGCTTGTGAGTGTGAGTTAGGTACATTGCGTGTGTTCTCCCTTTGTTTCTAAATGAAGGTCGATCGAACTACGAATGTGCTTGCTTGATGTTGTTTACCTTTAGAGGGGCCTGCCTAAGAGACACATCCGAAAGGAGAACTCGAAGGTGACTCAAACCAATTTTTCATTTGGGCTGGTATATAAATGGATAAGACTAAATTGTCAAGTCCTCATGGTATGTAGGCCTTAGCCATATAGTGTATTTCAGAATGGGGTACAACCGTAAAAAGTATAAGCGCCCCTAGTAGGATTGATTAAAGCCTTTAGTGGCTTGTTAGACGCTCACAAGGTGCCATGTCCCCGATGTCCTATCATTAAGAACCTTGTTTGTACCAACCAACTAGTCCATCCAATGAGTCTATCAAAGTGGTGCATTAGAACTTAGATTCCAAGAAGTTACTTGCCATGTCTGATCTTGGTTAAAATATAAAGGTTAAGACTTCATTCTTAACATACCTTTATATTTTTTCCTTGGTTGCATGTAAAATCATCTCTTCTACTACGAAGGGCATGAGGCAAGCCCACCAAGAAAAATGTACCAATTGAGCTAGGATGTTATATTGCTTGTGAGTCAAAAACTCCTTGCTTGTTCGAAAACATTGGGAAACACACATTCAATGGGAAAATCAAATTTCAAACCCCTTGGTTAGAGAAAATACCTTTGACAAAACCCAAGAACTATTGCTTACCCTAGGGATTACATCTCTATAGGTTTCTAATTGGGTTTACATCTTAATTTTCTCTAGGGTCAACATAGGCAACCATTGTCTTGATTTTTGGGAACTTCCACATAACACTTTATGGGACGAAAAGAAGTTGTGACATTGGAAATTCAATTTGAAACATAAGCAAGAAGTGTGTTTGTGGTAAAAGCAAGTCATTAACCAAGATTAGCTCAAATTGAACCCCACACATGTGCTTGTTTATCTTTTTATTGTCTTTCAAGAAAACATTGGTCTTTTGGTTTGAATTACTCTTAGAGAAAAGCATGTTCTTCAATATCTTGGTCTAGTAAACAAAGTCTCTCTAAGTCTCTTAGGATCTAAATAAAATATTTCATCCATCCCCCAAACATCAAAATCAAAATCACCTCACAATCAATTCTTGGAAATCTTGAAAAAGTCCCTCATTCTAAATTTTGGGAAAATCATCTGAATCAAACCAAAATCACCTTGTTTGATTGAATGTGTGTAGAGGCATCCTTCTCCATGTATTTGATCAAATTATCAAACCTTGTGAAAAAATTCATCCCTTGATAACATCCAACATCTTGGGATTTAGGAGTTCATTATCAGAATTGTCTTGTTTGGTTAGGTGTGTCTAGGCGAATCCTTCTTTACACATTTAGTCAAATTAGCATCTTGTGGAAAAACTTTCTCTAGGAGAAAATCCAACCTCTTAGAGTTTACGAGTTCACTATCCAAATCAAGTCAAACCAATCCAAATCAAATCAAAACATCAATCCAAGTCCTCAAGTTTAGTATCCTCTTCAAGATTTCCTAAGAGTTCCAATCATTCACTAATCATCCATCTTTCATATCTCATCATCATCCTTTTGATCCTTAAAAACTTAGACTTTAGTTTTTGTACCTAGAATTTAGATCAATCCAAAGAATTAGAGGTTCACCTCCCACATTCTTGAAGATTGATCCTTATTTTACGGTCCAAACTAGACCTCAACACAAGAGGAACATGGAATATAAACTTGATCCATACATCATGACTAATCCAAATCAATTGAACTTTCAAAGCCTTACAATGCCAATTGATTATCAAAACTCACACTTATACAATCCATACATGGGATCATTACCTTCTACAAATTCCAATGGTACAACAAATGTGAGTATGCCCAAATCAAATTTTGGAATACATTTCCCAATGGTAGATTTAAATCCAAGTCCAAACCTACAAATCTATCAACCAAACAATCAATGCATGAGCCTTCAAATGAACAACGTCATCTCATCAAATCCCTATATGCCAAATGTGAATCTACCAAGTACAACTATACCAAAAATGAACATTTTGAATCCAAACTTGGTAAACTTGGGGATGGATATGTTTTCAAATCATACGAATGTTGTCCAAAGTCCAAACAAGATGTTAACAACTCCATGTATTAATCCAAGTCAAGGTAACACCATGCAAAATCAAAGTTACCTAAAACAAGGAAATATGATTCCCAACATCAACAATGTTCAATTTCAACCTATCATGCCAAATCTGAACATAATCCCAAGACAGAACATTGTCCAAAATCAATTTCTCCATGATCCCATTCAAAAACCACAATTATGCATCCCAAATCTGCTTGGACTAAAACCAAATCAACTATATCAAGGGAGTCAAGATCAAAATCAAGATCAAATTTGGTGAGATCAAATTGCTACACTTACCAAAATAGTTGATTCATTGCGCCAAAAGACATCTCCACCACCATTACCCATATCAACATCATTCCTTGGTTTAGGGCTTCCCCCTTGGTGCAGGAGCACCCATAGATCACCATAGGTTGTTTAGAAGGTCTGTCTAGGATAGTCTTGTCTAGGACAACTAAGCAAGCAATCCAATTTGGTTCATTTGGATGTAAGCCTTAATGGAATTTTTGGTTTGGTTTTGATTAGATGGAGGTCATGTTGACCATTGAATAAGTATCATTAGGTTCTAGCTCAAAATAAGGTTTTGGACTTTTAGGAATTCTTGCAAAATATTTGCAATTATTGCTCAATTGAATCTACAAGTGGCCAAGAAGAGCCCAAGGAAGAGAATAATTGTTTCAAGGACCCTATTTATGGAATGCCTCAGCATTGGAGTAGGGTTGGAATTTTTTTGTGATGTTTTGAAGTTTTGAGAATTCAAGGAGAGCAATTGTGTTTGAGAGTGAGTTTTTTGATTTTTGCATTGAAGTGAGGTTATAATGGATTGATCATGGCTTTGTAACTTGTGTAGGATTTAGTATAGTTGTTCTTCAAGCTTTTTGTGGCATTAGTTAGGTTCTTTACTCAGTTTCAAGCATTGTTTTGTAATTAGTTTGTTTTTATATTGTTGTTGGTCTGAACCAGGCAGTTTTGAGAAAATGGAGTGTTAGTTAACTTTCCCAGCATACAAATTGTACAGCCCCTTAGGAACAGTGACTAGACTCCATGTATGTACATATGGTAGGGTTTAGGGTCTTCAAAAACATAGGAGCTATTGTGGAAGTCTTGCCCTAGGCGAGCCAGGAAGAGTCCGGCTAGGGAAGACAAGAAGTGCAGAGCACTTGATTTGCAGGGGTGTCTATTTCCTGACAAATCATAGTGTGGATAGGGTAGGTAAGTTCCTTTCCAAGACATAGCATGGAGGAGGAAGCTCCATCAATCCATCTGGTGTGTGGAATACTTAGCAGTTTGTAGTGAATTCAGGGAAGGGTTTGAAAGGCCAAATTTTGCCAAATTGTGGTTTAGCCTTTGTACGGAATAGCTGAGACCCAAGACCCCAAAAATATTTGAGAGGTGTTCATTTGAACAAGGAATCCCAAGAAAATATTGGTTGTTCTTTGGAAATACTTAGAGAACTAACTTGTTTTCTCAGAGAAGTAGGCCTAATTGGGGCTCCTAGGGCTAGTAGCCTTTTAGGTCTAAAAAAGGGTTTGGTGAAAGTGACCTGTAGATGGAGCTAGGTGGACCCCTAATACACTTAATAGGATGGTTTGACGATGTTAGAAGCATCTCCACACCCCTGCAAAGCTAAATTCAAGATTTGGAGGATGGCTAAAGTAAGGGTTTCAAGATTGCACCAAGTCTTGACTTGGTAGGAGGTTCTTTATTGGTAGTTGGGGTTGGCAAGGAAAAACCAGGGGATCCTAAGTAAAGAAAGGTCCTATAGGTTGAATTGGTGGAGAGACACACCTTAGAAGTCTTCCAACAAGGATTAGAGCATGAAACTATGATTGTTTCATCCATCCTCCTTATCAGATTGGTATCAGAGCAATAAAAGATTTGGGATAGAATAATATATGTTAGAGATTGAGTCTAGTGGTTCTACTAACATGGTGACAAATGTAGAATTGGCCAAGAAGGTCGAAGAACAGGAGGAAGAAAATAGGCTATTGAGGGAAAGAATAGCTCAACTTGAGCAAGCAATGGATATGTGCAAACCAAGACCAATGAGGTCAGTGTTAAGTTGGAAGGTAGGGTACCAAAGAGAGAAGAGGTTGCAGAGGAAGAAAAGATCCCTGAACCCGACCTTGTTTTGCAAGAAGAGCCTTTCTTGAAGGCATTGAAGGCTTTGAGTGGAAAAGCACTTGAAGGCATACCACTATTTAGTGGGAAAATGGAAGCTGATCTAGCCATGGATTAGATAGAGGGAATGGAAAACCATTTTGAGTGTGATGGATTCACTGAAGCATAGAAGGTGAAGGTGGAAATGTCAAGATTAAGAGGTTCTTCCTTGACATGGTGGAAGTTCATTCATATAGAGAGGGAGAAGGAAGGAAAGAAGCCTATTTCTACTTGGACGGGAATGGTTTCCAAAGTGAGAGAAGCATACATGCTAGATGATTATGAAATTTAATTGCACAAGAAAAGACAGAGCTTGAGACAAAGAGACCAAGATGTAAATTCCTATACAGAGGAGTTCCAAAAACTTTGCATAAGGTCTAATGTATCTGAGGATGAAAATATTAAGGTGGCTAGATACCTTAACAGTTTGAAGTGGAACATTCAAGAGGAGATGACTCTTCTAAGTCCCAAAATAGTGCACCAATGCTATCAATTGGCTATAAAGATTGAAGAGAGGAGTAAGAGGATACAAGATCAAGCTTCTAAAAGCAGAGGTAAAGGAAGAGTTCAAAGAGGACATAGAGGTAGATACCAAAGTAGAGGGACTGAACAAAGAAGTCAGGGAGAGTCTAAACTCACAGAGCATGGAAGTGAAACAACTTCTAGAGGAGGCTATGGAAGAGGTAGAGGACCTCAAGGAGGTTCAAATAGAGAAAGAGGAGCAGGAAGAAGTAACTCATACTTTGCTAGTATGAAGTGTTACAACTATGGTCAAGTAGGTCATCCAGCTTATAGGTGCCTAGAGAAAGCATCTTCATCAAATACAAAAAAAGAGAGTAGCATATGCTCAAGAGGACACCATGAGTATCAAGTCACCAGAGGTTAGTCGCATTGAGTCAGAAATGGGGGAGAACTTGATGTTTAGCAGGGTTCTAATCAAACAACCTATCAAATAGGAGCCAAAGCAAAGGAGAGCCTTATTCAGGGTAAGATGCAAAATACTTGGGAAGGTGTGCAAGGTTATAGTGGATTCAGGGTCTACTGATAACATTATCTCTAAGGAGGCAGTGAGAAAGTTGAAGTTGGAGAAAGTACCCCACACTAGCCCTTATAAGGTGACATGGTTGAACAAAGGGAAGAGTGTTCTAGTAAATGAGCAAACAACGGTGGAGTTCTCCATTGGAGGGTACAAGGACAAGTTGATTTGTGATGTGTTTCCCATGGCAGTATGATAAAGGAGCCATCTATGATGGAAAGGAGAACAGTATCTCAATCAAGAAGGATGGAAAGACATTCAAACTATAGTCACTATCAGATGAGGAAGAAGGACATTCAAAGACCCCTAGTGTCTTGTTAAGTAATGGCAAGGAGTTTATCAACACTCTACAACAAGGAGGGGAAGGATATGTGGTCATGGTGCAACCCAAGGAGGAAGATAAGACTAAGAAAACAATCATACTAGGGGAAGTCCAGAAGTTGCTTGAGAAGTTCAAGGATATAGTTAGTGATGGATCACCAGCAACCTTACCTCCAAAGAGAGCCATCAACCATTAGATTGACTTCATACTAGGGGCTTCATTACCAAACAAAGTAGCTTACAAGCTTACACCAGATTAGAACCTAGAAGTAGCTAAACAAGTGCAGGAGTTGTTAGACCAAGGACTAATTAGGAAGAGCATCAGTCTGTGTGCAGTACCAGTGGTCTTATCAACCAAGAAAGGTGGTAAGTGGAGGTTATGCACTGATTCTAGGGCTATAAATAGGATTACAATCAGATATAGGTTCCCTATTCCTAGGATTGAGGATTTGATGGATTGTCTTGGAGGAGCTCAGTATTTTACCAAGTTGGATCTCAAGAGTGGATACCATCAGATCAGAATCAAAGATGGGGATGAGTGGAAGATAACCTTCAAGACAATTGATGGGTTATATGAGTGGAGAGTTATGCCATTTGGCCTCTCAAATGCCCCTATCACATTCATGAGGATCATGAATGAAGTGCTTAAGGATTTCATATGTATATTTTTGGTTGTATGTCTAGATGATATACTCATCTTTAGCAAGACAACAGAAGAACATCTAAAGCATGTGGAGTTGGTTCTTAAAATATTGTAGGAGGAGAGGTTAGCCATCAACCTAGAAAAGTGTGAGTTCTTCAAACAAGAGCTTGTGTATTTAGGGTTTGTAGTATCCCAAGGATCAATGAAGATGGAACCAAGCAAAGTGGAAGCTATCCTAAATTGGCCTACACCAACCACAGGGATAGAGGTAAGGATTTTTCATGGGTTAGCTCAATTTTATAGGAAGTTTATAAGGAACTTTAGTGGCATATGTGCACCAGTACTTGATACAATCAAAGCTGGCCTAAAAACTAAGTTCAAATGGACTCTTGAAGCAGAGAAGGGTTTTGAAAAATTGAAACAAGAAGTGGCAACTCAACCCATCCTTTTGTTACCTAGTTTTGATAAGTTATTCATTGTGGAATGTGATGCCAGTGGAATTGGAGTAGGAGGAGTACTAAGCCAAGAAGGCAAGCCCATAGCTTTCTTTAGTGAAAAGCTCAATGAAGCTAAGAAAAAGTATTTGACCTATGACCTAGAACTTTATGCTCTAGTACAGTCACTTAGAAAGTGGAGGCATTATCTCCTACCTAAAGAGTTTGTAGTGTTTACTGATAACCAGGCAGTTAGCTACATCAACACACAAGAGAAGTTGAGCAATAGACATTTGAAATGGATGGAATACCTCCAAGATTTCACATTTACCATCAAGCACAAGAAGGGAAAGTTGAACAAGGTGGCGGATGCACTAAGTAGGAGGTTGGTGACAGTGCAAGAGATACAAATAAAGAGCATTGGGATAGAGAGTTTCAATGATCTCTATGGAGAAGATGAAGACTTCTCTGAGGCATATAAGGTATGTTCTGATTTTGAGAATCACTTTCATAGTCAATTTTTAGAGTATACATTGCAGAGTGGAATTTTGTTCAAGGGGAATCAATTATGTGTTCCAAAAGGTTCAATGAGAGAGAATCTTATCTAGGAGAAGCACAATGGTAGTCTTAGTGGTCATTTTGGTATCAATAAGACAATAGAATTAGCACAAAGGTTCTATTATTGGCCCAAGTTACCAAGGGGTGTCAGAAGGTATGTGGAGCAGTGTGTAGTTTGTATGAAAGCCAAGGGGGAGCTAGTAATGCAGGTTTGTATAAACCTCTACCCATTCCCAATAGACCATGGGAATGTGTTAGCATGGAATTTGTGGTAGGACTCCCAAAAACTAAGACATGATTTGATAGTGTCTATGTGGTGGTAGATAGGTTTAGCAAAATGAGTCATTTTATTCCTTGCAAGACCACCCATGATGCTAGCTATATTGCTTATCTCTTCTTCAAAGTGATTGTGAGGATCCATGGATTGCCATTGAGCATTGTCTTAGACAGGGATGTGAAGTTCATGAGTCAATTTTGGAAGACTCTATGGAGCAGATTAGGAACTAACTTTCCTTTTGGATCAGCCTACCATCCTCAAGCAGATGGACAAACTGAGGTAAAAAATAGAGTGTTAGGTAGCCTTCTAAGGTGCCTCACCAAGGAGTATGGACAGACATGAGACATGGTCATATCACAAGCTAAAAATGCTTACAATGACAGTGCGAATCAGACCACAAGCAGAAGTCCTTTTGAAATAGTGTATGGAATGTACCCAAGAGGTGTGTGTGAACTTAGAGATTTAGGAACTATGGACCATAAGAGTGGCCATGCTGAGGATTTCTCTCAGACCATGAAGGAGATTTAGGAGCAGGTGAAAAAGACAATCACAGAGGCTACTCACAAGTTGAAAGCTAAGGTGGATATGTCTAGGAAAGATCTACAATTTGCAGTAGGGGACTATGTCATGGTCCATCTCAACAAATCTAGGTTGTAGAAAGGCACATCAACCAAGTTGCAGATGAAGAGAGTGGGACCATGTCAGGTGTTAGCAAAATATGGGAAGAATGCCTACAAGGTGGAGCTACCTGCAGACTTAGGCATTTCTCCAGTGTTTAATGTGGTTGATTTGATCAAGTATAAAGGACCAGTCACTGACTTGGATCAGAAAAGTGTGGATGTCTTGAAGGATGTGAGTAACATAGCCTTACCTCCTAAAGACAAGCTGCAAGTAGAGATGATCTTAGAATCAAGGGTGAAGAAGTCTACCCGGCATAAGGAATACATGGATCATCTCATCAAATGGAAGGGAAAACTAGAATCTGAGGCGACATGGGTGGATTAAGCTTAGTTCAAGAAGTAGGGTATTGATTTATCTCTTATCTCTCCCCACAATCCTTAGTGTTTGGGCTAAGGGGGAGAATGGTGCAGGAGCATCCATAGATCACCATAGGTTGTTTAGAAGTTCTGTCTAGGACAGTCTTGTCTAGGAAAACTAAGCAAGCAATCCAATTTGGTTCATTTGGATGTAAGACTTAATGGAATTTTTGGTTGGGTTTTGATTAGATGAAGGTCATGTTGACCATTGAATAAGTATCATTAGGTTCTAGCTCAAAATAAGGTTTTGGACTTTTAGGAATTCTTGCAAAATATTTGCAATTATTGCTCAATTGAAGCTACAAGCGGCCAAGAAGAGCCCAAGGAAGAGGATAACTATTTTAAGGACCCTATTTATGGAATGCCTCGAAATTGGAGTAGGGTTGGAATTTTTTTGTGATGTTTTGAAGTTTTGAGAATTCAAGGAGAGCAATTGTGTTTGAGAGTGAGTTTTCTGATTTTTGCATTGAAGTGAGGTTATAATGGATTGATCATGGCTTTGTAACTTGTGTAGGATTTAGTATAGTTGTTCTTCAAGCCTTGTGTGTCATTAGTTAGGTTCTTTACTTAGTTTCAAGCATTGTTTTGTAATTAGTTTGTTTTTATACTGTTGTTGGTCTGAACCAAGCATTTTTGAGAAAATGGAGTGTTAGTTCACTTTCCCACTGTAGAAATTGTACAGCCCCTTGGGGATAGTGACTAGACTCCATGTATGCACATATGGTAGGGTTTAGGGTCTTTGAAAACACAAGAGCTATTGTGGAAGTCTTGCCCTAGGCGAGCCAAGAAGAGTCTGGCTAGGGAAGACAAGAAGTGCAGAGCACTTGATTTGCAGGGGTGTCTATTTACTGACAAATCATAGTGTGGAGAGGGTAGGTAAGTGCCTTGCCAAGACATAGCATGGAGGAGGAAGCTCCATCAATCCATCTTGTGTGTGGAATACTTAGCAGTTTGTAGTGAATTCAGGGAAGGGTTTGAAAGGCCAAATTTTGCCAAATTGTGGTTTAGCCTTTGTACAGACAGCTGAGACCCAAGACCCCAAAATTATTTGAGAGATGTTCATTTGAACTAGGAATCCCAAGAAATGATTGGGTGTTCTTTGGAAAGATTTAGAGAAATAACCTATTTTCTCGGAGAAGTAGGCCTAATTGGGGCTCCTAGGGCTAGTAGCCTTTTAGGTCTAAAAGAGGGTTTGGTGAAAGCGACCTATAGATGGAGCTAGGTGGACCCCTAATACACTTAATAGGATGGTTTGATGATGTTAGAAGCATCTCCACACCCCTGCAAAGCTAAATTCAAGATTTGGAGGATTTGTAGCCTTTAGGGTGGATTAAGGGCTAAAGCAAGGGTTTCAAGATTACACCAAGTCTTGACTTGGTAGGAGGTTCTTTATTGGTAGTTGGGGTTGGAAAGGAAAAACTAGGGGATCCTAAGTAAAGAAGTTCCTATAGGTTGAAGTGGTGGAGAGAGACACCTTAGAAATCTTCCAACAAGGCTTAGAGCATGAAACTATGATTGTTTCATCCAACCTCCCTATCACCCCTTTACCTAGAACCAATCACTCCATCCAAATCAATCTACCTAACACCAATTAATCCATCACATCAAATCCTTTGGATATACCATCGAAATCACACCAACAGATGGTATCTAATCAAATGACAACATCAATCCTGACAAATCAAAATATGGTCTCCCAAGGACCTGTCACCTCAGTCATTCCGACCATTCCTATCACCTCGATCACTCCAACCACCCCTATCAAACCCATCATATCTCAAACCCTCACGATCACTCCAAATGTATCTCAATGACTTGTCACTACATCCAACACGGTTCCAAATCCACCACCACCACCACCACCCCAACCAAACACATCAAACCAATATAGAATTTCATTTAGAGCGCTCAACAAGATGCTTATCAGAAGGAACACCAACAAAACCAAAACTGACGAGCTGCACAAGTTGCTCAAGTTGCCGAAGCCACACTATAAGCGCAACAAGCACAAGATCAGGCTCAAGTGCAAGCGCAAGCTAAAGCCCAATACCAAGCCCAAAAAGAAAATGTTGTTCAAAATCCAAACACAATGTTAACGACTCCATGTATCAATCCAAGTCAACGATCAAATGATCAAGACCTGTCCATCAACGAACACATGGAATATGTGTCTACCTCATCTGAAGATCAAATCAACATACATCAAGAGTCACTTTTTGATCATGATAAGAATCCTTCAACAATATCTGACAATGATCCATTTCAAGGAGTGTTAACATTATTTGATCTTGTAATCAACAATCCATCAACCAATGATCATGTTGAAAATGTCTCTACATCACCTAATAAGTTAGAGGACATATCTCAAGAATTCATTCCAAAGCATGATCAACATCTTTCACCAAGGTCTAGCAATGGTCCTTTCCAAGACATGTTTTTAGATATTGAAGGAATCTTCAACTCAACATTTGATCCAAATCCACTTAACAAACCAGAAGATATTGAGCCACTTCCCATTCCTAATGAAGATATCCAAGGATCCTTTGAAACTGACCCATGTCAATAACTTGATCCAAAGCATGACAAAAGCAATCCCAAAATCATTCAAAATCAAGAATTTGTATCTCCAAGATACTACAATGATTTAATGGACACTCTCCTATCTATACAATATGTCACAAAATATGATCACATCCACGTAGCACATACTTCTCCATCTACCCATGAGATGCTTTCTATGGATGGAAACATAGATGATCTTCATTCAGAATAGGATTCTTTTACTCCTGACATTATTACACAAAAAGTGCAGGTTATTGAGTTGTCAACATCAGGATCAAATATATCCTAAATTCAGACTAAAGACATTAGGTATGTGGATATCCAACATTATCCACTCAAGGAAACAAGTAAGATAGAACAGTATAATTCAGAGTTAATGGAGCAGCAAATCGAAATAACATCATCTACAGTGATCATTTATCAGAGAATGCATTCTAAACAAGAGCTCTCAGAACAAGAAAAATCAAAGCATGAAGGTACTACTGCCACAATACTGGGGGCAACTTCATCTCAAGCAAACATCAACATAGGGAGAATGGAGAGTCCTTATGATGAAACTAATGTCAATACTGCAACCAACCATGTCATGAATCTTCATCCACCCATCACCCCATCCACGAATTGGGACCAACATCAAAAGAAAGAATTGAATCAAAGTACGAAGAACATTATCAAAGGAAAAGAAGTTGGAAAGCATAATGGAAAAATTAAATAAAAATGGATACCAAAAAATACAAAGAAAGATCATCCCTATCAAACTCCATCAGTTAAAGAAACTATGGGGAAAAATAAAAAATAGAAAAGTATCCATCAAAGATGTCCACAAAAGAAAAAGCATGCTTTTCAAGTGACGTACAAAGTGTGTCAAGCAGTTGGTCCTAATTCCATGCACACTTTCATATCCACCCATCATTTCTCATCTTCCCAAGTTTGGAAAGTCAAAGGTTCCAAACTATCAACCAATCCATCTTTTATCCCTAAACACACTCCATCCATGCCTCCACGCATGATATCCAATTCTCACATTAACCATGTATTGGCAATGACCCTTCATCATAAGGATTCCAAACGCACTCTATCGCGATGTGCACACAAAGACAAAGGTAACTCCGATATCGACGAAGCAAATTAGGAATCTCAAAAGTTGTATTCAAGTGCACATATGTTGGTAAAAACTTCTTCAAGTAGGCTATCAATGGCACATCATGACAGAAGAATCTACATTGACACCACCAGATGGTTTAGCATGAGTTTCAAATCTTGTAGAAAAATCCAAAAAAAAAATAAAAAAATACAAAACAATCAAAAAAAGGATTGAAAACAGTAAAGAAAAAAATAGTCCTCTAGTGAAAATCGCATGGGTCGTGCTTTGGGCAAGACCATGATGAAAACCTGGCAAACAGGCATCATGTGTAGAATCGAGCATCTATGTGCACCACTTCAAGTGAAAACATCTCATACCCTCCATAATAAATCCAACATTCCATCCATCCCATCCATAATAAATCCATTAATCCATCAACCATTTATCCAATCCATTTTCATCCATCTGCATCCATCATCCAAGTTATCTTGATCTTGATGAAAGTTTGGGGCACACTTTACACTTGCTTATGGTAGACATCTTGACACATGGGTCATTTTCATTGATCCTATCTTATGTAGCATTATCTGAGCCATGAAGCATTATCCAAATGAGCATGTTCTTTATCTGAACACAAGATAATCCATATACATCCATCCAAACACCTATCCAAGAATTCATCCATGGCATTCCATACATTGCTAGACACTGGGGGCAGATATGTACATCTTGCTTCGAGAATAAATCTTGATCTATATCCTCCAACTTATGTGGTGATCCAAACATTGGAAAACATGAAATAAAATTGGTCCACCACTTGTAATCCACAATCCAAATCACTAGCCCATGGCATATTTTGACGAGAAGACATTCCTTATCACACTTCATCTTTCATCGAATACCAATCCAAACAATCACTATCAGTCTCATCTAATTTGTATTTCAAACGTCACATCAAATCATTCGAACAAATTTTGTTCCAAATCAAGCTTCATCAATCATGATCAATCAAATCCAATCAAAAAATCATCACCTCGAGATATCCTTGTGTTGTTTAAACACTATCCTTGCATTGTTGTGCATCCTCAACAATATTATCATAATCAATCTGATCGACATCTCAATCCTTGTGTTGCTTAAACACTATCCTTGCATTTTTGTGCATCCTCAACAATGTTATCATCATCAATCTGATCAATCAATCCTTGCATTGTTGTGCATCCTCAACAATGTTATCGTCATCAATCCTAATTAGTCAATCCTTGCATTGTTGTGTATCCTCAACAATGTTATCATCATCATCAATCCATCGATTCAATCAGTCAACCTTAGCTTGGTTTTCAGCAAAATCCCAAACAGAGCACTGATATCATCAAATATCCATATCCAAATCATCAAAACCATACAAAAATCCAAAAACATTGAAAACATATCAAAATCCAAAAAAACATCCATAAAATAGAAAACGTCAAAAACATGGTATTTGAACTACGTCATCTCTAAGCTTAAACATAGGCAAGGCTAATCTTTGATCAGCCCTCGAGACATCAAAACACAAAAACATCCAAAAAAACACAAAATCCAAAAACATTCTTAAAATCTCAGAAAACTGCAAAACATTTGAAAAAATCAAAAATCAAAACATTTGAAAAATTCAAAAACCAAAAAACAACCTCAAAACATTTCAAAAAACATCAAAAACATCCAAATATTTGAAAAAATCCATCCGTCTCATCTCGCTTTCACTCAAAATAATCAATTGAATCCACAATAAATTGATTGTCACCTTCATCTATTGGCAACACAAATAGAAACAATCATAGCAATCAGCAAAAGCAAACTTCAAACACAAAATCAAAATTGAAACAACAAACCTTTAAATGAAAAAATAAAACTCTTGATCATTCACAAACATGTCAGTCAACCTTATATCAATAGCCTATCAATCAACTTATCAACCCATCATCATCCTATACAATGCATGTCCTAGGATATATCATTCTGACAATGGGCATCATTTTGGATATCACCTTGAATTCCTATCCTATCAAAACAAATCCCTTTGGCTAGAGGTATGAAGAACATTGGCTTGTTTGTGTACCTGATCTTTTCTTTTGATTTATCTTATTGCACTCATTCCAATGACCTCTCGATGATGTCTAATCAAAGCGATTTAGAGAGACAAGAATGGGGCAATGATCATTATCCTTTTGTCCGTTGTGCTTGTTGTACGTTCTTGTAATATAAGTTGGTGAATACTTGCTTTGTTAGGTAAATCCTAGCAAGGTTTCCGTATGTCAAGTGTGAATGAGAATACTCCTATTTGTTTGTTGAGTCAAAGTCCATCGCACTGTGTACAATGCCATCCTGGTTATTTATACCTTGATGCATCGTATCTACATGTGTAATCAAACATAAGGTAAGTAGCCCTTTTAAAATCCTAATCCTTGATAAGAAAAACATCATCTATCATTTCTCATCATCATCTCTCATAAAGTTGGCTTGTTGGATCCTCTTTTTATCATATAACTTCTTCTTTTCCGCACTAACATCCTATCATGAATAGTTAATCATCATCACCAGTGCATCCATCCTACATCCATAAACCATCAATATTCAACATATCATCTCACATGCATACTCATCATCATAATATAGATCTGTTAGTCTAAGCATTTGCATAAAACATCCATTGCATAATCATAGCATATCACATCATCCATCTAATCCATATCACATACATCATATCATCATTTAAGTTGTTTAGGATAATATAGATTTGTTATTCTAAGAATCTTAAAACCATCTCATTTGCATCATAATCATAACCATCCATACATCCATCTTGAACCTCTTTATCATGAGATCGACCCTCAAATTGAATCTTTTCGCTTGATCTCTCGAGGGGGAAATATACTAGTGTACTTCTTTTCGCTGAGGCATCCAAAAAAAATTAGATTTTTTTTTATTTTTGATCATGACAAGTTTATTCTTTGAACCAACGCAGCAAGTACATTACTTCAAAGAGGGAAAAATGTAGACATGTGAAATTGACATCACTCATTTAAGTAAATCATATTCGCTCATCAATTAAATAAATCAAGTTTATTTAATCAATCTCCTAAAGGTTATTAAATAAATAAATTAATCTTCTAAAGATCTCCATTTAATTAAATAGATCAAAGTTATTGAATTAAGTCTCTAATGATCAATTTCTTCTCATTTAATTTAAATAAACCCAAATATGTAAGTTGAATGTCACAATCAACTAATCATCATCTAAGTTAATCTAATCTTGATTAATCTAATCTAATCACCTATCACATTCTCTAGCTTTTCCCATTTGCACAAATAAATCAATTTATTGATTTATTAATTCATCATTTACCATCAACATGGCATCATTGAGGGATATTCCCTCAAATTTGAATTAAAAAAAAAGTTGATATGTACATCCAACAAGGCATTTAATAGGTCTTACATGTCCCTTGCAAAGGTCAAACTCGACATTTAACTCTCAAATTCAAATTTGAATCTCCCCCTCTTTAGCACATTGACCAAAATGCGCTCATTCTTCAACCTATCACAAGTTGACAAGTGGCCTCTTCTCATTGGTGGATCTTTAGTCCCACATCCTCCATGTTTGGAATTCTTCTATCCTTCTTGGTCATAAATAGAGGCCTCCTCTATTGTTTTACTCCACAATCTTTAGATCAAATCCACATTCTCATGCACAAATGCATCATTGTCATTTGAATCCATATCATATCTTCATAGCATTTCATATCATCTTCATCATGGAGCTTAGCAAAGGATTGGGAAAGGGCTTCTTTCCATAGAAGCACCAATCCACTATGGGATAGGGTTTGGTCATGATTTTATGTGTTTGATTTTAATTATCTTTGTTCTATTTATCTTGCATATTTTAGTATGATCAATTATTTCATAGGGATGCTCTATCTGATTTGCTTGATTCAACTAACTCATATTTGTTTGTTTTTGAGCAAAATGCAGATTTAGTCTCCACAATATCTAATGATGATAAGAGTGATAATGAGGACAATCTCGATGCTATGATTGGATTCATTGATGTTCAACCTCGTAAGGGCTAAACAGACTTGTCTCTTAAAATTTCTTTCTCAAATAGTGATATAATTAAACATGCACCTGATGGTCCTCTTTACATAGTTTTAAGAATCAATGACAAGCCTACAAATGCTATATAATTAATTTATCTTGTGTGTGTAGAGAATTTGATCACTAAGGAATTCTTATTTATGCATGAAATTTACCAAGATACTTATAAAAAATTGAAAGCATGGATCAAAACACATGATGGTTTTTCTCGCCCTATGATAGGTTTGATCACTCTTCCATTAAAAGTTGGAATTTTTTTTTGAATGTATCATTTTCCATCATCTCAACATTGGATCAATTTCATGCGAAGTTAGGCTATCCATGGCTACATATGCTCTATGAATTTTCTCTCATCGATCATCCAAAAGTGTTTGAAATTTCTATTTGATAACTCTTAGAACATATAAAACCTTATGAAGATCTATTTTTCAAATTATATCAAAAGTTCAAAGCGAAGCATATAGTAGAGCTATCCCTTGCCAATATCCCACCTAAAATGGAAAGATCCATAGTCATTCCTCTCAATCCAAATGTTGTGGATGAACCTATGCTTGAACCAAAATCTCACCAGAATAATTAAACTAAGTATGATGCTATTCCGCCACCTATGTCCTACAAGAGATGAAGAGATAACCATACAACTCCCTTTGTGCCTCCTAAAATAAAACAAGTTTATAAGCTTAAAGAGAAAGTGGTTTCACAACCTGCCAAGGTCCCTTCCATTCCTCCCATAAGGGAAGAAAAGAGACTAATGTTTGGAAAACCTACTCCTACACCATCACAACTTGAAAACCGTGCAAGAAGAAACTAAAATACTAAAGAGTGTAGGTGTAGACATCATGCTATTGCTCGTCAGCTAGAAGAAAAGAACAAACCAACTCAAATAAAGCATGATGATTCTCCACCTTTTCCACAACATGAAACTTCTACACCACAAGAAAAACAAGAACATACAACATAAATTGTCATTAGGCCTCGTATTGTGATTAACTTGGATGATAATGATGAGATTTCTAAAGTTGATGAAGAAGTGCACAATGAATTGAATTTATCATTTTCCACTTCTATGAATTGATATGGGCACAACCTTGATGATCCTTCTAAGGAGAGTGAATCACCATGTGTTGAACCTGGTGATTGTCCTAGTATGACACTTATCATTTCTCCTTTGGCTAGTTATCCACCTTCCACATATGATGAACAAGATTGGGATGCAAACAATGTGTTATAAGTTGGCTCATGTGACATACTATCTTTCTTTTATTTTCTATGTTATTCGTGATTGCATTTATGTAATGTGATCCCTCATACCATGTTACTTGGTGTGTTTTTATGTTTGTGAGTATTCTTTGGATGACCCTTGTTACTCTATTAGTGCAAGGATACAAAAGAAGTGAACCTATCATGACATTCTTCTATTTGTATCTACATTCTTCTACTTGTCATAAACATTTCCTTTTCTTTTATCTTGTTTTTTCCTTTTGGGGACAATGCAAGGTGTTGAGACATCTAAGTTTGTTCCATGTTGAACCAAAATATTTTTCTTTTTTTTCACTCTCTATGTGTCATTCCTCCTATGTTTTTTTTGTTCTATGAATTATTAGGGAAATAATGATGTTTCCAAGCTCTGTTATATCACTATAGCAAAGACATGCACTAGCCTTGAATTTGTAGATCCCTTATGTGTTATTTTTTGGATTGCATATGGGGGAAACCCTCCTTTCTCATGATGTAGCTTTATTTAGAAACATATGATTGGAATAGGGATTTCCAAATAAGCTCTCATTTCCCTTTTATCAATTGGAATTTATTATTTTCTACTTTAAAGTAATTTCTCCTAGCATGGTGTTTAGCAATTTATTTAAAGTGGGGGCATACATTGGGATTATTTCATTTTGGCATTGACATTTTGGCATTTTTGTCTTCACTTTTTTCCACAGAGGTTGGACTTAGTGTAGCGTTGGCATAGCACATTGACCATTTTGTGGTACCTTGTCAAAGTTATCAAGGAGTATAAATTTTGGTAAGGTTGACTTATGGGAGACCTGTAGACGTGGTGTGACCTTCCCAGCTGCCACCCTTTTTTTAGTTTATGGGTACACAGCTTGTAGACCTAGTGTGTTTTTCTCATTTTTTTATTCGGGGCTCACCTAGTGTAAACCATAATGCACTATCCCTTGTGAGCATATTTTATGCATGTGGCATAATGCAACTTGCTAGTCCATCCTTTTTCCTTTTTCTTTTTGCATTGGATTTGACATTGTATGCTTGTGTATCTTGTCTTGTTGCATGTATCTTACACATCTTGTGTGTCTCTTTATCCTTATGTTGGTTTTCCATGGGATCTTCAATCTTGGGGGCTTGATCATCCTCCTCGATCTTTTTCATCCTATCTTTCTAGCATTTGTGTACTTGGACCTCTCTTGACACATATTTGTCTACTATAGTGTGAGTCTAAGTGTAACTTCATACTCTCACTAAAGTGGGGGCTAAATGTAGTGTAGGAAATTATGTACCTTTACAATTTCACACTATGTTTGGATTCCTTAATTTATTGGACTTAATTAAGCTTCTAATTTTCCAAACTATGCATTCCAAAGCCTCATTTTTCCCATTTTCTTAAAGGTAAACCAACATTTAATTAATGCAATTAATATTTTAATCAAATTGGAGCATGTGTGTCCTAGACTTATAGGCCAAGACCCATTCACCCAAGGGCGAGTGGGTCCCCTTCAAGTCCTAGGACCCATTTTTAAATATATTTTTGGTGGTATTTTGATTCAAATTCAACTTGCAATTGTTATCTTTTGGAATCTATTTTTTGGGAAATTAGATAAACACCTATAAAAACATAGTCTTTTTATCAATTCAAATAGAACACACTTTAAAAGAGACTTAATAAGAGAAAATATTATTGTCAAGAGCATTCAAGAGAAGATTCATTATTCATTTATTGCAGCAATCAAGATCCTAACATCATGTTCAAGAAAGTATGTGTGTTCATGTCATCTTGTGAAGGCTAATATGCATTATTGATCCTAAAGCATCCAAGCATTTTCAAGTGTTCAAATCCATCAAGCAAAGCAAGATCAGATTCCTTGGAGAGATGTGTTTGTCTTCAGTCCTTTAAGGGAATTTCCATTGAAGGTTTGGTGAGTTGTAACAATCATTGTTCATTCATCATTTCCTTCTCCATTGTCATTATCTTTCTATTAAGGTTTAATTACCAAACTTGGGGTTTGACTAATACAAACCCCCATTCAAAAAAAAAAATCTCTTTGTGTATGTGCAGATTATAGGTTGAAGAGAGATTGAATATCTTGAAGATAAAATTTGCATTATTGCATAAGTTGTCATCATTGTTGTCAAGCCATGGAAACTCGGGTTCAAAATTTATTTCCGACTTTCTAACAGTGGAACCTGTGCAAAATAGAAGCTAAAATCCAGTATTAGAGAACTGTAAAAAGTATTTTCAAAAGACTTAACCAGGACCCATTTTCCCTAAGGTGACCCTACCCTTCAATAGGCCTCAAAACTAGTTTTTGGTGATAGGTGCATGTGTCCTAACTCTTCTCAAATCTACCTACAAATTGTGATTTTAGTTTCTATACTTTCACAAATTTTCATTTCATGAATTATGTCTTATAATTCATTTATTTTGAACATTGCAAGTCATTTTAATTTGGTTTTAGATCTGTCCTAGTGTCTTAAGGAATGAGATCTAGGTCTAATTGACTCACTATTGAGGTTCAAATTTAATATTTACACCTTGTGATCTCTTTCCTAATGAAATTCCCCTAGGGAAAGACACAAATAAAGAGAACACCCCATTTCCATTTAAGGATCCTCTTTTCCAGCATTTGAACCCTTTACAAAATTATGAGGATAATAGACAATTTAGTTACAGACGAGGTTGAGGACGTGGAAGGGGAAATCAAAAGAGATTAAATGCAACTTATTTTAAATGTGGTAAGTTTTTCCACTATTCCAAAGAGTGTTGGTCCAACAAAAAGAAGAGATGTGTATTCTATGGTAATGAAGACCATGATTTATACAACTGTGAAAGTGAACAAAAATGTTTGTAGAATTATTAACCCAGATCTAAAAGTGATGATATTTAGGAGTTAAATAGGGGGGTAAGGTTTATTAGGATAATCCCTCTACAAGGTTCTAGAGGATGTCAAAAATCAAATAGTTGGTCATTAGATACATCTAATGACAAATATTTTGAAGAAAAATACCAAGCATAGATAAAACCTCAAAAAATAGAAAAAAAATAATAAAAAAGAAAAATAAATGGTACTCACCTAAAAAGGGGTTGATATTAGTAAAATTAAGAAAAAAAATAAATAAGGTTCAAATAAGTGAAGATTCGTATTCTAAAGAAGTCAAGTGTAGCCACTTTCGACCTACAAAACATCATGATAGAGTAGTGGAAAACACTAACCAGGCTATTATTTAATAGTGAAATGAAGAAATTGGTTGTTTTTAACAATAAGAGGTGACCATGTTGAAGAAGTTGAATTTCCTAGCACAACAAAAATATTTATTAGTGAAATTGTAACAATTGGGTAAATATTGGAAGAGATAGACAATCAAACAACTCAAACTTCATAGACTATCAAGATACAAAAATTGGAAGAATGGACCATTACTAATAACTACACATTTGAATAATCATAAGGTAAAACATATCATGGTAGATTTGGGTGTAGACATACATCTTATATCAGCAATAACTTAGGATAAATTGGGAACACCTAAATGATAAGAACTTGATTCAATATCATCATAGTAGATGGATCCAAAATGTACACAATGCATACATGGAAGAATGTTGAGGTTAATGTGCAAGGCCTTGTATTGATAGTAGAATTTGAAGTGATAGAGATGAAAGAACCTTTTAATACATTTTGAGCACTACAAGGTCTAAAATGGTTTGTAAATGCAAATGGAGTAGTGGATTATAGAAAAGAAGAAATTTCATTTGCTAATGACACTAAGGCCATCCATCTTTCCCTAAGAGATAATGAAGATAGTTCATATGTGGAGGGAATTTCCAAGGAAAGAGATGAAGAGGATAATTCAATATTGATATACTCAATCTCTAAATTTCCTACTATAGATTAGGTAGAAAACCCAAATAGTGAATGAGAGATTGAATTAGAAAGCAATAATACAAGTATAGATAGTGATGAGGTACTTAGCGCATGGATGCATGAGGAACATGAGTTAACATCCTAGAAAATATAAGGTTTCTAGAGAGCCTTCATGATACAAAAATAGTCTAAAAGCATCCCGCATAATACCACTACAAGGAACCATGTACCATAGATAGCAAAGACCAAGAATATATCTAGGCTACTTCAACATTCTAAAAAATTTAAAACAAATTAATTAATACCACACAAAGTACCTATGCACTCCTGCAATAAAAAATAGAAAACCACACCAATACAACATTTTTAACAATATATAAAATAATACAACCAATAAGTTCAGGTAAAACCTCAAAATATTTAAAATTATGTGATTACTTCTAAAAGAAGATAAGAATGATAGTTGGGCCAAAGCTTGAAATTCTATTTCCTTGACCTAACCTAAACCCTAAAGACACCAAACATGGAATTGTAAAACCAACTAATGGTAAAATTGTAGGTTAAAATATCATAAAATCATAAAGTATATTTGTATAATAATTGCACTCTAAAGTGTATCGTAAGTAAATTATAATCTCATCCACCAAAATAGAGCCATATAAAAATTTAATGGGAAAAAGATGCAAGAAGGTGAGAAAATGGGTACAAAATTTAATGCACTTCCCCAATTACAATCCTATAAAAACAACAAGAATATATCTAAAAACACCAACTTTGATACTCTTGCACACTCATACTCCTTTTCTATGAAACCCTAGAAACTATAAAATTCTCAAAATCAAATTTTGTCAACTACAACATGACAATGGTTGCTCCTATCCTTGTAGACATTTTGTAAAATTTTCAGCCCAAGTGTAATAAATTCCCTTACAAATCTATGGAGATGGATAAGGATGGGGCATTCTCCAAAGTACCCTTAAAATTAACATCATGAAAGACATAAGGAAGTATATAATGTCCTGCTATAGAAAATTGATCACACTAAATTTGAAATCCTATAGACAACTCTACTGAACCATAGAATGTAGAGATACCTTACTCAATATAGCCACATCATATAAAAGGATTTATATGTGTGAAAGGAATTCCTAGACTTAACATAAGAGGAGGGGTGGGTCTAGATCATCCTTGTCCAGATCTATGAAAATACTTCTGCTTAAACAATCCCTATAGGATCATAAAGGAGGCCATTCAAGCAATAACCGACCTATATGCAAAAGGGGAGGTCCCACCTAAAAAGGAAATAAAAAATTAATAAGTGACTAAGTTAATAGAGGCGACATATGATAGTTAGATCTTAGATGTCATGAAAATCACCAACCCTGTGGTAAAATATGCCACAATGGGGATCACATACAAAGTTTACTACACGAACATAGAGGACTCAACAATTACAAATTCCATTCATGTTGCCTACCAAATGGTGGTGGAGGGAAGATATGTAGACCTCTACAAGATATTTCAGCAACAAATCTTAGATAATATGGAATTCATAAAGCAATCACACTATTAGTTTAGGTATGGAACCCTAATTATATTCCTAGAATTTTGCCTTTTTAATGAATTCCTAGAATTTGTGAGTAAGATATGGGACATATCAAGGCTTACAGCCACAAAATATAGGACAACAACAATTACTTTCAAGACACCACCTCTTATGTAACCATATATTGGGGATTATTCAAATACCTTCAATAGAAGTTCCAAAATAGAGAATACCTCCTACATTGTAGTCCACAAATAAATCAAATACATTGTATTTTTATGGATAAAGATTTCATGTTAATGGAGGCAATTGAATTGTGAACATCCTAGATTCCAAGGATCCCATATGAAGTTTTGAATGTGGAGATTGACTCATATGTGGTAATGTTGCTCAACCTCCCAAAGGACCCACAAGCATAAATATTTACTATTTATTGGGAGTTTATGGATAACATACCAAGAAGAAGTTGGTGGATCATATAGAGAAAATTAGGATAAACTTAAGGAGAAATGGGGTATACCTAAGAAAGAACCATAAGAACAAAGCACCTCAACACCAAGGTGGTCTTAAAGACTGCAAGTGGGGGAGTCACCAAGAGAATCCACTCAATTTGAAGGGATTTCACAAAGAGGAAAAATAAAGTTACCAACTAAACCACCATAAAAGGAGCCCTTAGTGGAAGAAGCTTTAGAAGCACTCCTTCAAATGAGTGTGGAAAGAAAAAATAAGATGAATAAATAGAAAGAGAAAAAAGAGACCTCTCCATTAGAAGAAGAAACCAAGGAAAAAGGATGTACACCAACCAAAGAAAAATTGGAACAACTGATAAATGAAGACCAATTATATAGTGGGCTATTTTGGAAGGAGGTCTTGTAGAAAAAAATTGAGATTTATGAAGAAATGACAGCACCAAAAAAAACATTAACTAAACAAGCACCAATAATATATATGGTAGCATCCAACATCAGTATATTGGAAAATCTTATGGAAACACTCTCTATAGACACCCCAATTCTAACATCATAACCCTAATTAATTAAAATTATAAGTTTAATTAATTATCCCAATTTTATTCCTAATTAATTAAATATTATATTTTTTAATTAATTATTCCATTTTCTTCTTATAGTTAATTGAATATCCTATTATTTAATTAATTATATCACTCGATATCCTAAGGTTTCTTCCAATTAATTAAATACTATGCTATTTAATTAATCCCACCTTTTCCCACATTCTTCCAAATCTTGCTTAAGCTAATTAATCCTTGATTAATTAATTTTATCCATTCCCTAATCTTTATTAGCCCATTCTCCAACTTTTAACTCTAGCCTAGTTAATGAACCCATGGTTTATTAACTCAACCCACACCCATTAAATTAATTAATCTTTGACTAAATTTTTTAATCCTTGTGTCTAATCCTCATTAACATTTCTTCCTAATTTTTAATTCCATCCACCTCCCTCAAATTTTCCACCAAGTGACAAGTTCCCTAGCTTATTCCTCTCACCTCCTCTCACACATGTGTGAATCCTACCTATCACCACTAACCTCTTACACAAATCCACTATCTTACACCCTCTCTTCCCAAGGTGTGCTCACACATGTGTGAGCACACCTCACCCTTACCTCCTTTCCCTATTGTGACACATGTCACAATGTTGATGCTCATCACCACCACTTAATCTCCACCCTTGATCAAGTCGGTGCATCTTATCCCTCCATTCTCCTCATCTAATTTTTATAAATTGAAGTCTCCTCTCCCATTTCCAACATCTAAAATTTTTCTTAGCCTCATTATGTTGGAGTTTTGACTTGATAAATCCACATTATCATCCTTTGAGAGAAAATCAACAAGTGTTTGGGTGCAACCTGTGAGCTCATCCATGGAGAAGGTATAACTTATGTTTGTGAATGAATTTTAGCTTTATTTTTATTTTTTTTCTTTCATACTCAGTTTCCCCTCTCTCGTTTTGGCACACCAAGTGGGAACCACATCCCTTTCTAATGTTTTGGTAATTTTTTTGTAGTTCTTAGATTGCAAGTTCTAGAATCACACTCTGTGGAACCATGCTTGTATTTCGACTCATCATGATTCTATTCCAATTCGTGGGGCTTACAGTTTGTTTTGTGGTGCTTTTGTCCCAACTCATGGTGCTTCTGATCCACATAACTATGCCTATGTTCAGTCATGCCAATTTTATAGCTAAGTTGTTAATATTTTCTATTTTGTAGGGTTGTTTTAGTTGCATAGTTAGAGTTAGCACTTAGGTTTTAGCCTGTTTACAACTTCTACTTGCAAAGCCACACACCTATAAGGTATAATTCCATTTCTCTATTTTTTTGTGCTTCTATTTTAGTTCACTATCAAACTACGCTTCTATTATGTTTCAAATTTTGATTTTTTGACCTAAATTTTTGGACTAACCAATGGTGTAGTTGTTTCGGATGGTCCAAGACAAAACATTGAAACTACTAATCTATGGTTTTGCAGGATGTTTGTAGTATAATTTTGATTTCCCACTAATTCAAAACTAAAGATGGAATAGTTGGTTAATGAACCTTATTTTCTATGTTTGGAGGATTTACAATTAATGTATGCTCTCCCCTTGCACCTAAAGTGATCTTGGGGATCCAAAATATTTTCATATCTTCATTTTGTGTTATAGATTAGAACTTAGGGTGTGCTATTTTTGTGTGTATGATCCCCCCTCACGCTTAGTGCAATCTTGGGGATCAAAAACACCTATCATTTTCCTTCCCTTTAGGAGGCATGCCTAGGGACCATGTATTACTGATGGGGTGTAGAAATGGGGAGAATGAAATTTGTACCCCAATCTAGTCACATCATGTCTAGCAAAGCTCTGGTACTTGGGTGATTCCAAGCTAAGATGGTAGGGTTGGTCTGAGCTTTCCCACTGAAAGTTCCCGACCTACGCTTGTGACAAGCTAGTGTTCATGGTTGTGCCTCACACACCCTCCTAGTGTTTAGAGGATTCCCTAGAGATCTTATATAGCCTAGATTAAGACCTTTCAGTCATAGCTTAGTGTGGTGCAGGGTACAATATCATGCCCAAAGTTACTCACCATGTACTCCCTTAGGTTGAGATAGAAATCTTTGGGTGAAATTTGAGAGTTCCCAAGGAGAGAGGAAATGTGATCCTATTGCCATATTAGGCCTCTACCACTAGATCTCTAGCTATCTACCTTTAGGAGAAAGGGTGTTCCACCTAAGTATCAAGGAGTATTAATCTAGAAAATTGGGTGGTGGACCCATATTAAGTCTATTATCTCACATGAATAATTTAGGTTTTTCAACAAGTGCTTGGTGTTTCTTCTCTTTAGAAACCAGTATTGAGCTGCTTAGCTCTTGGGCTAAGGATAGCATTTTAACCCTTAAAAAATTCAAGTCTTGGCCATAGTGTTTTCTTGTTTGATAAATCTCTTGCCAAAACACTAAGACTATAGAATTGTGCCTCTGACCAAAAAACCTACACCTACACCAAAAATACCTACACTTTCACTCTAAAAATCTATGCTTGCACTTTGACACAATGCCACTATGAACTTATGCCTCCATCTCGGTAAATCATAGCTCTATCCTATGAAAAATTTCTTGTGCTTGGCTCTATCTATAAAGTTGCACCTACATTTGGCATTGAAAATTGATCCCTCTAACAATTAAATCCTATGTTTCCCTAACCTATCTATCATATTTTGCAACTCAATCATTCCCCAGACCATCATTAACCTCACCTTCTTACACCTCATCATCCTACTTGGACATTTCCATTTCATTTTTCCATAATATCATCTAATCTAACCATAAACCCCATTTTCCTAATATCCCACCCTTCTCATCATTTGGAATTATCATTATTTATTGTCATCTTGTCCTCCACTTTAGTTGGAATTGGCATCACCCCCTTAATCTTTCATCATTAGTCTCCTTGAATAATTTTCCCCCATCATCCTTTTATCATTTTAAATCACCCCCTTGTCATCCTTTTGTCATCATAGTCACCCTATCATCCTCATTATTTGGAATTATCATTGCATCCTCCAGTTTTTGGACTTGGTATCAAACCATAATCTTTCCCACCATTTTTTCATCTTAATCATCTTATTTATCATCTTTTGTCATCATAATCACCCTATTGTCACCCTTATCATCTTAAACATCCTTTAATCACCCCTTTTTCATCCTATTCATCCACTTGTCATCCTAGTCATCCCGCATGTCATCCTCTTTTCATCCTTTCAAATTTTATAATATCATCTAAATTGTGTTCAATCATCAAACCAAAAAACCCTTGCAAATCACCATCCTAGTCATTCCCCAAATCATCCTTTCATCATCTAAAAATCCAAAACAACCCAATCCTAAATCATCCAATCCTTATCATCAAATCCCCACATCCTTGCAAATCAAAATTGCTATTAAGGTAATCTGGGTCCTTACACATCCCCTCTAGTCTAGGTGTTTCGTATGAACTTACCTATCTCAAGTAGCACTCTTGATTAACCCATCATTTTAGACTATTAAGCTTAATAATTTGGCTCCCTTAAGTTACTTTTTTCAAAAATTATTTATCTAACCTTGCTTTGGAAATTTCCTATCCTAATTAAGCAAAGATAAATCCAAAATTCACCCCATCCCCAAGGATCTAGATTCTCAATCTTTGTTGCAAAGTTGATTTTGCACCCATCGTTTTTCCAAGGTTTAACCTTATCATCATCAATCAATCATATCATCCTAAATTCCTACCTTTCATCATTATCAATCTTAATTCAACCTCCTATCATCCTAATCATATCCCAACTCCTAAACATTTCCATGATTATCAAATCCAATATCCAAATTCCATCATCCAAATTTTGATAGAAGTCTAAAGTCCACATTTTCCAACACCAACTCTTAAACATCATCTAATCCTAACCCAACCATAAAATTAAAATCCAAACCTAGTCTAATCATAGTCCAATAATAATCTAAGTCCAAATTTTCCAAACATTCATCATCTTCCAACTCTAATCTAATCCAAGTCCAAAATCACTTAATCTATCCAAATAGAAAAATCATCCTCAATCCAAATCCATTTATCACCTACCCTAGAAGACACCTCTTTAAAAGAATCCTTGTCTTGCATGCCACTCACTAGATCACAAGTTGTTGTGTCATAAAGTTGCACCCTGTGGTAATTTCACCTCCATTTTTTGCATACACTTTATTGTCCACTCCCTTAGTATTTGTGGACTCATTTTAGACCTTACATTAGCCTTTCTTCCCTCACAATGCTCAAGACCCTTTTTAGTAGCTACCTTTATGTGTTAGCTTTGCATCAAACCTCTTGTTTTCCTTGTTCCCACCATTTTTTAAATGTGATAATTTATCTAGACACTAGCATGTCGTGTAGACGTTCACACATCACAATAGCATCTTGTGACATTTCAATGTTCAAACAGTCATTTTTGAGCATGTTGCTACTTGTCACCTACCTTTGTCAGTGGAAACATCTTGGGACATCTTGTAACAACTTGGGAACCTTATTTTACCTCCTTTTTGAGCTCTTTAAAGTATATTTTCATTCCTATTTCCCTTTCTAGATATCTCTTAGTCTTTTCTTTCTTTATTTCCCATTCTCTCTTCTCTTTCCCTTTCTCTCAATCTTGCACAACTCTCTACAGCTTGCTACAATGGTCTCAAGCTATATCAAAATTTTCTCTCTCTTTGACTTCCTCAAGCCTTGCAAGTGATATATATTTCTTATCTTACATCTTTGAGAATCTTGGGATTTCTCACATCCCTTGTCTATGTATTTTACTATCTTGTTTATATATCTTTCTATATATCTATCTATCTAGTTGTTCTTGGAGGTGGAAACACCGAAATGAGGGTTTGACTGAGGCAAGCCCCTAAATAGACACAAAATTTTCTCTCAGTCTTATGTGTACAAGTATTGAAGACATTTACTTGTTGGAGGGTATGTGCATGATCATCATGGAAAAAAAGGCCCTTAAGTGGCGAAAAATTCAGAAAAATCAAAGTTAGGCAACTTGATGTAAAAATTTGAATAAGTTATCTATATTATTTCAAAAATATGTATGAATAGAATCTGTAGAAAATTGAATGTAGTTTCTAAACTACTAGGTTTATTTTTAAAAAAAATCTATTTGGTGAAAATTGTTGACTTTCTCTTTGTGGCATTTTTCCTTGATGTCAAAACATGTTAAAATGGTTTGGTTACATTGATTGGCATCATTTAAATGGTTTGGTTACATTGATTGGCACCATTGTTTAGTTTGCACATGGTTGCTACATATTTAGTTTTATGGAATTTAGTTGTTTTGGATAGTGCAGTTGATTTAGTTTATATAATTGTATTGATCATTCAGACTTGTGTGCAACACTTGGACAAGGGTTTTACTTATTTGCAGGCATTGATCACATTTGCATACATACTCTAGCATATACTTTGGAAAGGTATACATTTGCAGGTTCAGGTTGATTATGCATATTTCTATTACATATCTCATGGCATTTTTGACTTGGCAATATCATTATGTCAATGGTTTCTACACAGGCATTATAAGGTAACTTTGATGATCAATGTTGAAATGTTCATAAACATCTTGTATGGTCATTTAGTGTGACTTATATTATAAGCCTAAGTTGATTTCTTGCAAATTGGGCTATATGTTTATTTGGTCGAGATCCTCCACATTTTGCATATGATATTGCATCATCATTTGTCTAAACACTTTACATGGCAATGACCTTATAAAAAAACATGGTTTCACTCTTTTTATATGCATAATGTTTTGGTTGCATGGTCAACATTTTCAATGTGCTAAAGCACATGTGGTAATCGAGTTTCTTTGTGGGATAGCTTAAGTCATTATGACTTTGTCTTAAGGTATATGATAATGACTTTGGTATCTAGCTTATATGTTTTTCATGTTTTGAGGAATACAATGAAAAGGCATTGATTGTTTGTAACATGATTTGATATAGTTTGGGTCGGGCATACTATATTGCAATGGTTATAATGTTAATGTTTCAAGTGAAATCCATTACATGGCTATTGGCTATCATTCTATTGGTGATCACATCCTTGCTTGTTGACCACAACATATTATATTTCATATTGCTCATACGTGTGTACCATATTACACCGAGTATGCTTCATTTATCAGGCTTATCGTTTTTTTCACCAAGCATATATTACACCATCATGCTTACCATGTTATTATTTGTATCGACCACATCACATTACACTTACAAGGAAGTTGACTTTACATTGTCACAACAATAGCATTTGTTGTCAAGTTTTATCAACAACCATCATTATCTTTTTCTAATCATGTTGTTGAACTTAAGTGATTATTGTTATTTGATTAGAATTCTTTCAGACTTCAAACATTTCCAAAATGTGAAAAGGCATTCAATAGTCATTGCAAAGGAGTTAGGGAAAATTTCATTATGTTATTTTGTTTGTGTTCTGAAAACACAACATAGTGTCGCCATGGAGATTGTGAAGCTACAGTATGCAGCTAGTCTTCGAGCTGAAAGTTGGAAGAGCTTTAGTGAGGACATTATGAAGGTTTTACACAGTCAGATGGTAATATTTTGGCCACCACAATAGGTATTTTTTTTTGGTTTGGAAAATCTTGTGCTGGCTTTAAACATAACTGGTTTATGGATTAAGATTTTGTCGAAGATTAGAAATTTGTTAAAGATTAATTTTAGTTTTCATTAACTTGAGTTTATACACTAGGATTTCATGATTTCAGTGGCATTCATCGATATTTATGTGGTTATTATTCAAACCCATTATGGGTATCATGATTTAATTTCATTATCTATTAGTTTATCAAAACCCTAGTTATTGTGTTACAGATTTTTGAAAAGGATAACTATTTTGTGCTCATTGTATAAATGCATGGAAAAAAGCCATGACTTTGTGATGGAAAAAAGGGAAGCTATAAATCTTAATAGAGTATTATTGAAAGTGAAGAGGGTTTCTCACAGTGATACTCTTTTTGAATGTGAAAGAGGTGAAAAGAGGGCTTATATTGTATATGTCTCGGGTTGTATTATAGAGATTACTTTGAGTTGGGTATTATTGAAAATATCTTGTATCCTATTGTGATTTTGTGACTACAAATAATCTGTACAATTATAAGGTCCCAAAAGGTTGCATTATCATGAGATTTTGTTTCAAAAGAATTTGGTGCTTCTAACTTGAAGTGGGTGCTTCAGTTTGTTATTGGAGTTGGTGCTCTGAAAGTATTGTAAACATTTTTGGAATTAAGCCTGCAAGGCATTTTGGAGTGGTTTTTCTACCCTAAGAGGATTTTCCACTAGACAAATTTTTGTGTCTCTCTTTTGTGTGGTTTGTGTCTATCTTCCATAATCTTTCTTCCAATCATTTATGTTGAGTTTGTTCTTGCAATGCTCTAATACTTTATCATTGTTCAAATTTGCTTAAAAGTTCAAGGTTCAGTTGTTAATGTGCAAAGTTTGAACGTTAAATTCTATCATCAGAAAGTTTGGTATCCTTGCAATAGAAAGCATAAAAAATTTCCATTCAGCATTATATGAACAATATACACCATTCTTTAACATGAGTTATTAGGCATACATGTTATATTTGATTAAGTCACTATTCCAATCATTCAAAGTTCAATTTTTACATTGCATATATAAAGTCACATTTTGTCCAAGATAAAAAAAGAGTTTAAATTTGCATTTCATGTCATAAAAAGGTTTTAAAATATATTACTCTAATTCACCCCCCCCCCCCAAAGAGTAATTCCACTTCCAACAAAAAATTGAAATTTCAATGCAATAGCACTTAAATTTCAAGGAAAAAATAAGGTGTCTATTTGACCACCCTAACCACAATAAAATGATAATATTTTTTTATAAGACTTTAGATATAAGTAGAGAACTCATGTCTCGATGTGATGCACATATTTTTGTAATTTTTTCCAAGTAAATAATTAATTATGAATTTTTTATTACAAATTTTAAAAAATATAAAAAATCGTATGTATGACCACCTTAACTTGGTCAAAACTTCATGAAATTAATTTATTTTTAATCCTATAGTATGCAAAGCATAGAATGTGACACATTTTTCGGATTCAAAAATGTGATACCATTTGAAAGCTATAGATGTTTTTCAATCAACCTATCAATCAGAATTTAGTCATAATTCAAATAGAAAATGAATAATAATTATTTATTAAATTCAAAGTAAAGCATAATTTATATTGGTGGAAAGCTGAGAATCTACTTTAAAAACCCTTTTTGTTTCATCAATTTTGGATAAAAAAAAAGTCGTCAGCCACATACCCTACACATACCCATCAGATCTCCACTTTTGGCCCAGAATGATCCTGCACATACCCCGGAGGCTTCATTGCTTGGTTGGTTGTGAGTACTTTCTTCCTCTCCTTTTGTTTTATCATTTACATTCTATTTAATTTATATCTCATTTAGTTTACATTATTTTAGTTATGTTATTCTCTATTATTTCTTTGCATTCTTAAGAGTTCTTAGAAATCAGAATAGTAGTATTCACTTAAGCTATTTTGTTTGATATTCTCAGTTTTTGATTCGTATGAGAATCTAGCACACCATTGAGATGCCAACATACCAAGTTTCCATTTTGTGTCGCACTGTCGTCCTTGACTGAGATCTTGCCAGTCTATCTAGAAGACCTCTATGATGTACGCTTTTTTATTCTAAAACTCTCATCATTTTATCTTGTCACTTGAGCATTATTCTTTAAGGTAGTTGAGGACCATTTTCTACCTATAGACTCTTCTTTTTCCTAGAGATTCTGGAGTTGGAAATCTCCTCTTTTACACAAGCTAAAAGACTAATGTACTCTCAAAGAGATATCTTCTTTAACTCCACCTCCACCCAATCATGAACCCCTCACGAGGAGGAGGTAAATGTAGACCAAGCCAAACATTCACCTAGGTTAAGAGACTTTTCCTAGGACCTTTACAACCAAGAGATGATGAAAACACTATTTGATAGAAAAATCAACTCTTAGTAGAGCTTCTAGCTAGAGGAGCTAAACTTCCCTCTAACTTTGATCTCTCACAAATTAGAAGGGAAGATCCTTCTAACAATCCTTCATCATCTAACAACTTCAATAATGTCTTAGGGTCACATCCCAATCCTAATCAACAACCACTTGATCAACTTCCCCCACTTACATCCCAACTAAGGGTTAGTATCCCTCCCAACCCCAACATCACCTATACACCTACCAATCCCACTATCTCTACACAAACCCCTACTACATTCATTCATGCCAACTTTATTCATCAAAAGGTCCAAATTTCTCACAACCTCTACAAAATCAAAACATAAATCCCCAAACACCAAGTCACTAACACAATCAAAACATCAAAAATCCTCTACACAATCAAAACACCAATAATCCTCCCACTCCAAATCACCAACAACAACATAACCTATTCATCAATAATCCCTCACTGCCAAATAATCAGCAACAACATAATTAATACATCAATAACCCTCCTCTAACACCTTCCCACCAATATCAACACACTCACCATTAATACATTCACACCCATTCATTGAATAACCTTAATTTGGCCCAAACTTTGCAAAAAAATGAGACATGATTCAAGGGCTCCGAACAGGTCAAACTAGGAGGACTTATAGATTTTAGGACATATGCCCATATCCCTTCAATCAATCTATATTGTCCATACCATTCCCCAAAGATTATGAAATCCCAAAATTTGATAAATACAAGTGGAAAGGGGATCCAATTGAACACCTCAAGGCATTCAATGTAGCATGCCAAGAAGTTGCATACAACCTAGTCTACCTCATGAGAATATTTCCTAGAATCCTTGGAGGGAAATCACTAGAATGGTTTACACACCTCCCCTAGGGCTCAATAACATCCTTTGTTGATTTATCTGAAAGGTTTTTCACTTACTTTTCATATAACATTGAACAAGAAGTTACCTTTGCTAAATTATGCACCACTAAGCCAAACCCCAGAGAAAGCTTTTCCACCTTCCTACAACATAGGAGACAACTTGCAAGTAGATTCCCCCTTCAAGTACTAGAAAAACAAATGGTTAATATCTTCATTGAAAACTTAAACACAGAAGCAAGCCTTCATTTACAACTGCAATGTGTTAACACTTTTGATGAAGTTATTGAAAATGGTTTAACTATAGAAAAAGACTTGGTCATTGAGGGGACAGTTAAAATATACAAAGACCAAAAGAACAATAATAATTACCAATCTAATGATAAATCCAAATATTGGTCTAGAAATAAAAATGGTGTGAACGATGGAGTAACTGACAATAAACATGTGCAAAATGTGCAAAACACTTCATCCCAAAACCAAAATACATCACAATAGCAATTGCAAGAAATATCCAACACTATTACGACTCCCCAAGAAAAACCTAAACAAAATAATCAACCTAAGTGTAAGTACACTCCTTAAGGGGAGAGAATCAAAGTTGTATTTCATTAGCTTCCACAAGAGAACTTAATAAAATTTCCCATAATTAAACCCTTTGATGAAATCAACTGAAACCAACATGGTACAAAGACAATGAATATTGTGAATATCACAAAATCAAAGGGCATAACACTTCAAAATGCATGAAATTGAAAGACTATATACAAGACCTCATTGATAGGGGAGAAATTCAAGTCCAACGTCAAACACACAATTCCCCTAATGAACAACTAGGAATTTATACCCAACCCTTCCCACAACAAAATGAAGGGAAACCCTCCACATCTAATAATGTCATATCATACTCTTACACCAATATTGTCCACCCATCATCTCATGATGCAACCATCATTAATATAGAAGAATGTAACACCATCACTACTCACAGAGGCCAAGTGACAATCCAAGGGGCATCATCTTCATCCTCTCTTCCATCCACAAATAATAAATGCAATATCCATGAAAATCTTGGTAAAACGTGCTCACACAAATATCCATTTTGGAGCTACTTCACACATTACCTACTCACCTACTCATAAAGAAGTTTTAGACAAAACACTCCAAGAATCAATGGTGCCAAGTGACATTAATGTGAACCAATTCCAAGGCCATAATTGGACACCTCTAATCCTCACACCACTTAAAATTTCCAATAAAGACCTACATTCAAAAATACCACATAATAAACCATTGCACATCAAAGCCATCATATACAAACATAATTTTAAAAGAGTCCTAATAGATGGTGGATCGGGACTCAACTTATGTACCTTAAAGTTGATAAAACAATTGGGCTATTTAGAAGATTTCATTGATCCTCATAAAAATATAACTATAAAATCTTATGATGACACAAAAAGGGAATCTAAAGGGACCAGCAAATTGCGTATCCAGGTGAGTTTTGTTTTGTAATAAATTTTTAAGTTGTCTTTCAAATTTCAAACCTTCTTAATTGATTTATATTTTTCTCTATCTCAAATGTTAGGATTTATATATTGGAAAAATATTTAAATATTGGAAAAATGAATATTGTGAACCATAGTTTTAATGATAAAATTATTAGTTGAGACACCTAGTGCACGTATTTCAAGCTAGACATACACCCATTTCTTACAAGTGTTAGTGAAAGTTTAGATTTTAAATTAATTGTATTTTATTCTTAAAAAAATCATTTTAAAATAATTAATAAATCTAATATGCAAATTAATTTATAAATTGGACTATCATTAACACTTGTAGTAAAATTTTAAATGCTTTTCAAATTTTAAACCTACATAATTGATTCATATTTTTCTTTATCTCAAATTTTAGGATTTGTACATTGACAAATGAATACTATGTAACATAATATTGAAGAAAAAAAATGTGCATTTCAACCTACACATGCACCCTTTCCTAACAAGTGTTAGTAATTAATTATATTTTTAAGTATTTAAACAACTGATTTTACTAAAATAATTCAAAAAATTGAGTGTGTAATTTTTACCTAGATGTTGGGTTCTACACCAATAATATCATCTAAGAGTTTGATATCATCACCCTCGACTATTGACATTATAAGCAAGAAATTTAGTGCCTAACAATCCACATTGGAATGACTACTACTATTTTGTTAAAAAAATATAGTAGAAGGAAAAATAAATGATGTCTTACAAATTATTAACTAAATACGTGTAGGTTGAATTACACATTGCATCTTCAATCTATAGCTTTTCATGAACATTCAACTATACAATATTTATTTTGTCATTTCAAACATAATAAATTATGAATCAATTAAAGGCGGCCAAAATTTCTAGATATATCTTAGAAATGATAAACTAAACATGTGCATGTTGAAATACATAGTGTGTTTCAACCTATTATTTATTCACCAACATTTAGATAAATAATATTCATTTTTTCAATGTATGAATCTTGACATTTTAGACACATAAAATTATGAATCAACTTTGAAGGACACACATTTAAAGTACACCTTGTAAATTATAAACTAAATATGTGAAAGTCTATAATTTTCTAAACAAATCAAATGGTAACAACACAAATAACATCTAATAATTTCTATATAGCACTACAAAACATAAATTTAGACACCCACTTTAATTGAAGTTACACTAACATATATGCTATTATAATATGATATTACTATCTAACATATTTTCTAAGATATAGATTATATCAAATTGCTACCTATCTCATTTAAATTTTGAACTACTTACTTTATAACTCTATAATGATGCATAATCCAAATAGAAATGGAAGACATGAATGATAGTTTATAATGAAATAACACAAACTAGGGGCATAAATCTCATATGAACATAATTTAATAAATACAAATAAAACTTATAAGAATATTGATTCAAAAAGAAATGAAACCTCTAGATATTCATAATTTTGGAGGCACATGACTAACTCAATGGGTTAGATAACCTTAAATGGTTTTACTTGTAAGGGCATCCAAAATAGTAGATTTTCCAAACCCAAAGATCCCCATGAAAGCCTTTGAGGAGTTAGCTAATTGAATTTACATAAACAAAAACAAAAATGGTAGCTTGCATTATCTACACTAGATGAAAATAAGTCTTAGGTACTATTATTGCCCAGTAGAATTGTTGAAACTATTTCATGGAAGCCATGACTATATTTGAAACTTGTAGGTTCAAAAGTGTCATTGTTTGTTAATTTCATAGGGTGCCCTCTTAAAAAACAAACAAATAGCCATAGTAAGAGTGCCATCACATGTGACCCTACATATTAAAATCTGCTTTTTCATGTCATTATTATGTATATTTAATATTTTTGAGGTTTGTGACACCTAAATTTTAGTTGTCGAGTAAAATAGTGACCCAACTTTTCATCTACAAATTTTTACCGTAACATATTTAAATTTTTCTTATGAAAACAAAATTATGGCAATGCTATTTCCATAAACTATAGAGGATTGTGCTATTTAATGGTTTTATTCATTACCTTTGAATTCCGTTCATTCTTTTGATGAGTTAATGACTATTTTAGTAAAATATTTCTACATAAACATGGATTGAAAATAACCATCAACGACTTAACTAAATGTAATCAACAAAATATCAGATTGATTATTCTATTTATTATTGTAGACACCTAAAATTGTCTCTCTAAACAATCACATCGAACGAAAAGTAATACCAAACCCTTAGAAAAACATGTCATTCTTTTCCAACAGGTCAAACTGTTTTAATGAAGGAACTTTAACAGAGAATTCCAAGAAGATCTCTCGGAAAAGATATGTCCTCTGCCGACAGAATGAATTCTAATCACCGAAGCCATAGAGAGTCCTGCCCTACCTGTTGAGGGCATATACCCCATCTATGGTCGTCACCATCTTAGTCGGCGTATGTGACACCATCCCTTATCACCCTTGCCATACTTTCAACGCCCAGATATTTTGTCAACAGAAAACAGGCGGCTTCCATAAATTTCAAGCTCCTGAAATGCAACCCTCTCTAATAAGTTATGACTGGACTCATGTTACGCCACGTCTGTGTTTTATTCTCCATGCAAAATTGCATGTGTAATCATTGCTCGGCACCGCTGATTTATCCAATCCTCAAACTGTTACTGTCTAAAGCAGAAAATCGAACCAGTTTGATGTAATATATGTGTTCTAAAGGAAAATCGGTGCTTGCTTTTAATCGACAGGGTGGCAAAGAAACAGATTTATCAATAAGTATTTGTCAATCAATTTGCTGTCACAAATTCCTACTTGACCTTGAATAGACATGTTTTCTATTCTCTCCTTGTCATCCTAGTCAAGATATTACAACTATTTCCTTTAACAGTCCACAGCTTTAATGAAAATAACTACCTCAACAAAAGTTGCCCCCCCCCAAATTCAATGCAAGGAGAGGACTCCCCACCTGCAGCAGAAATAAATGAGTCTTTATGGAATCAAATCATCACAAGCTCCTCTTTGCTTCTTTACTTCATTCCATGAGTATAGGTGTATGCATAGTCTTGTACCATCTCTGTATGCACTTCGTATGAAGAACGTACTTTCCCGTGCAGTAGTCATCTTTGTACTCTTGGTGACCACAAGTCTTTAGCGGTAGCATCCTTTGCTCATCTCATTGGCAGCTCCTTTGGTGGTATCTTGGGCATCCTCCATTGTCGGATCTCCCTGTCAGAGCAGTCTTTATTAGAGTCCGAGGTAATATTATGGTAACAGTGTTATTAAAGCACCCATAGACCTCCTAATACTTTTCTCTTTTCTAGGGGATTTCGAAAGGAGGATTATCTTAATTGGGACCCTTTTTTTTTTAATATGTGTTTATATCAATTAATTAAAGATAAATATACATATATTCACAAAAAAAAGTTTGGGTAGTAAGAAAACACACCTCGTCAATCACATGGGTAGCATCCATAAAGCAAAAAGTATAAAAAGCCGTTTAAGTGCCATAGCAGTGCCAATAGAGGGTGATAGATCCTTGTCATCCAGTTTACCCCATACAATAGTTGGGTTCAGAGTAGTGTCAGGAGGACCTATTTTTATTCCTTGTAAATATTTAACTTCATTCAAGACGATGTTTATTTTAAGTCTGATATTGCAAATAGTTATTTAAGTTTAATTACGACAATCAAAATGTTTAATTATTCTCACATACATAGTTCATAAATTTGAATTGAGGTATACAAGTACCACCACTACCTCATCAACCATTGATTGATGGTAGTTATGTGCCACCTCTACTTAGTCAAGGTCACTTTTGTCTCAATTAAATTGAATCAACTGACCCCAATTTAAAGGATTAATTATTGTACATGGGTACTTAACATATCCTTATTATTGTCTACTGATGATATGGTTGTTGAGGGTAAGCTGACTAGGGAGGATTATGTTGTTGCTAAGGGTGCTGCTAAAGGTAGAACTGTTTTGAGTTGTGAGGTTAAAATTGGTGGGCTTGGGGTTAGGACTAGAAATAGACTGAAAAATTAGACTGGGGCCTCGGGTTTGGAGGTTTCTGATACTGGGGTTAAGGGACAAAAGCTTGTTGCTAGTGAGATGAAAGCTGTTGAAATTTTGAATAATATGTAGTGGTGTGTGTTGTTTTTTGGCTGGTGGTTTGTTGTCGTTAGGCTAACAGTTGTGTCTTGATGTTTCCTTTTTGTAAAGGGTTTCAGGCCCCTTCAAAACCCGTTTTTTGCCTCTAATCAAAATATGTCCTTATTATTGAGACCCATTTCTATTTCCTTCTAAGTTACACCAGAGTGATGTAGGAGTAAATATATAACTTCATCTAGGATATTGTTCATCCTAATTGTAATAATGCACTTAGTTATTAAGTTACTTAAGATAATAAAAATATTTAATTATTCTTATAAATGTAGCTAATAATGGCACATGCTCACCTCAAATTGAGGTACACAAGTACCATAAATACCTCATCAATAATTGATTGATGGTAGTTATGCAACCTCTATTTAATAAAGGTCAACTTTGTCTCAATTAATTTGAATTAACTCACCCTTGATTGGGAGTGATTGAACCTTAAATTCATACATCTTGGATCTATCATCTCCTTGATTCATGCATTAAAAGGTCTATATATTTGTAAATACTCTTTGCAAATATACTCTATTATGGGCGGGTGCAAAAAGATGTTCGGGGGTAGGGGGAGAAGTGGCCAACCATCTTTCAATTTTTAAAAGATTCATAATGTGAGTGTGTTATAATGTGCTCACGCTATGGCTTGGTGTGACCAAGTCTTCAACTCAACCATACCAAAGCCATAACACGCTCATGTTATAACGCGAGTGCATTATAGTGATTATAAGGAAAAAAATCAACTTTCTTTCATTTTCATTTCTACATTTTCTTATTTAG
>VDFB02386980.1:0-29408 GCA_007258455.2 Sequoia sempervirens
CATGCAACAATTCTAATAAACATTAGTAAAGATCATAAAAAAAATTGTTACACAATTTAACTATCAACTATAAATTCTATTACATAACCTTAAGTGCCAACCCTTTGCATTTTGTGCTATATATGATTATGTTTTCCTTGAAGATCCTTTGAGAGTTAACTGGTCTATATATCTTCTTCTCCTATATTTCAGAAATGGATATTTTTCTAGGAATTTTTGGCACTATAATATGCTTCAAAGGTTCTTTGAGAATTAACTAGTCTATATGTCCCCATATTTTAGAGTCAATATTGAAAGTCAAATTTTATTATGATTTTAACTAGAGATTAGATCAAGGATATTGAGCTTTTAAGATATGTTCTTTCTAGTTGAACATACAGGGATGTATTTAAATCCTCAAATTTGTGCAATGATACTCAAATATTAATGTTTCTATTTGCATGAGATAAGTAAATCAATGGGGTAATCGTACCAGACACTTGAGTATATAATAACAAGCCTAGTGGTAGGTACAATGATATGCCTTGAAATTGCATTTGTAGAGATTCCATACCTATTGAATGAAGAAACCCATTGGCCATCGATGAGATACATAAAGGTACTTCTCACATTGCTAGACACACCCAATGTGAAAGTAATGACCTCGCTACATAGAAAACTAACAGTCCCTCTTAGCAGGGAGTTACTTTGGCTGGAGCTACCTCCTCCGTGATCTATGTCTACAACTGCTACTACTCCCTTTGAACTGGAGCAACCTGCTTCCTCTGAATCTGGAAACTCAACCTCATCTGTGTTGTGGCTACCTGCTAAAGCTCTGTTGAATTCATCTAAGTATCCCATCTCTTCCAACTAGGTCCATTCCCACCAAGTGGATCCGCTAAGGCAATCTTCTTGCCACCTAAAAAATGCTTCATAACTAGCTCTATGTCCCTCTCGATGAAGAGGTCAACCCCATACTCGATATAATCATCGCTCTTTGATCCCCAGTATGATGGAGTCCTCAACATACATAGCCGCCTCTAGCCATAACTGTACTGAGTGTCCAGTGAACTCAACTATATAGCCTTGATCTTCCAAGGCTGAAACTGAGAGCACATTCATTCTCAGATGAGGAACATATTGAACATGATGAAAGGCTAGAGTCCATCCTGACTCTAACTCAAATACAACTAAACCCTCTCTTCTATCGACTGCTCCTTCTATGTGGATCCCACACCTCACCAAGCATCTAGTAGCTACTAAGCTAGGTGGCTGAAATAGATCACACTCCCCTGTCATATTGCATGTGGCACCACTGTCTAGATACCACCCATCTCAGGAAATCTCCTCTGAAGCATAATGACAAAATTTAACCTTTGTAAGGTAAGAGGCAATGTCTTCACCAGCAAGCATCTGAATCCTCTGAAGCTTCTCCTTTTAAACCATGATTCTGCTCTCATGCTTGGCCTGAAATAGTGAAGCAAGGGATATTAGTTATACTCGGTTATACTTATTAAATTACTACAGAAATAAACTTTTACTATTGTTTAATACCACTCCCATTGATCTTAATTTTTCCACCACTTTTAATACCACATTTATGAGTGAGGACTATTGTCAAACATTTCACATGCCATCTCTGATTGCCAACTTTAGTTGGCTGTAGGTGTTGGTATGAGTTTAAAGTCTTAATTAGTGTCTTTTGAGGTGTTAATTCACCAAAGAATTCACCATAATCATAGGACTGTTATCCTCGAATGCAAGTGTTCGTCAGTAAATTGTGCCAAAAATTGACCCTCCCCTCCTCACGGCAATCGACGACCACAATCCCGAGACAGCTAGTATGCAACATGGCAGCAAGCCAAGGTACGTGGGTACCTGGCCCGTCAATCTGTTTAACTCCAATTTTTAATGCCCCTCACTTCTACGTGGGTTGTTGTTTCCCCCCTCCAACACTTGCAGTGATGGTGAGTAAATGTGCCGTCATATAGCACAATTTGATGGCTTATGCATTGGATTTGGGGCTCCCCTTTTCAATGGATCAAGGCTCAGCATGGGGACGGCAGATACTCTTCTGGATTCAAGTGGAGCTAGCAACGGGAGCTACCAATTCAGTGCAAGTTATAGTTTATGGCATTTTGGAGCTTGTCATGGCACCTCGTCTATGACAAAGAGTGGTTCACGGTAGTGTGGGTGAGGAGGCAGAGGCAACAATTATCAATTTTGGGAATTCTATGGGGATTACGACCCAAGCATCCCCATGCACATTCATGAGGAGATTGACAACCGTGAGGATACTTATTTGGCAATACAATAGGAATTTGCAGATCCCCCCAGGGTGGTCAACCCATATTGGGCACTCATAAACATTTTGGGATGGACCCTCTTGGCTCAGTTGCAGCAAGAAGCCTGGGCTACTTCTTTGGCCTACGATCTCCATTTTTCTCTTGAGTAGGCTAGGGCGCACCTGGACACCTTGGTAGACAGATTGGGTGCTCACCACCCCATTCAGCCACAGGCTTCACCGGCAGACTCCCACCTATCTTCAACACTAGTTCAGGCCAAGGGGCAAGAGCACCTTCATCCTGTCGCTTAGAGCAGTGAGCTGAATGAGGAGTGGACGTAGGGGAAGAGCATGGAATCAGAATTGGAGTGCAAGGAGGAGCATGGTTGCTTCATCACCTTCGAGTCTTTGCCTGAATTTGGGAGCGATCTAGCCTTGGTTCCTCCGGGATTTCGCAGCTATAAGCCAATAGTCTAGTTTTCTCTATCAGGGTTTTTTAGTCTTTTTTGTTTCAGAATCTTATATTTCATGTCTTGCAATCATTTTCGGAATCATGTACGTTGGTTTCCCTATGAAGGGCAGTGGTTTAAAACTGAACCATATTTTTTTGGTTTTGTCAAGTGGAGAATCCTGAATTTCATATATAGGCCTCCCTAAGTAGTCTTTGGTTTGACTCTTTTTTGTGCCAGCCTGACCAAAAGGGTCCAGTTTTGTAATCTATGTACATATTTCCTTTTTCAGCAATAGAATTATGAACTTCACAAAAAAAAATCATAGGACTGTTATCTAATTCGCTTTGTCATGCAAATAACAATAAGGGCAGCAACAATATAACTTTATATATTCAAAAAATCCCTTGTTATTTATAGCAGATTTTAATACACATAAGAAACAAGAAGAATGGCACATGGGGATTCGATTAGAGTTGGCTCTCCTTTCCTTGCGCCCAACTAAAATATTCAGCTCCTTTCTTGACTATTATTTGATTGTGTTTAGTGCCCAAGAGCTTCATGACCCCTCCAGACAGATCAGGCAGTGCCCAACACTAAGATAACTGCCCCCACATTGTCTCTAAACATCAATTTCATGCCCAACAAGGAGTAATCTCTTGTGATGTGGAAAACGCCCAAGGTAAATGCTTCAGAATGCACCCAGCCATGGAAATATAAGTCCCACACACCAACAAACAATGACAAGCAATCTTTCTATGGATAAAACCACCTAGATTTAAGTAGTGTAGGCCCACACTCTATTACTTGAAGTTAAAGTCACCTTGCTAAGATTGAGGCTGCTATGGCCCTTCTTTGCTCAAATGGAATGAAATGTTCCCAATCCAAAGGGAGAATAAGTTCCACCACATGCTTAGATAATGAGAGGAATTGTGCCCCGGGTTTAAGGGAGACTCACCCAACAAAATAGATATGGTTCCCATGCTTCCAAAATAGAAATTTTCATGCCACAGTGAAGATAGCACCCAGCATTAAAAATAACAAAGGATGAGAGAGGCATCATCTATTGCTCAAACAATCCCTCTAGTCTTCCTCTTCCTCTATGTCAGCCAATAGTCTATTGTCTTAGAAAACATTGAATCAACAATTTTTTTGAATGATCTTCCACTCTTGACCCGGCTAGGGTGGATCTTGCTACGAAACTGGTGATAGTCACAATGGTTTCTTCCAACCTTAGCCTCTCAAGATCAAGAGCTCAAGTAATTTTCAAAAAGTGATTTAGTGTAGAATAAAGGGGAGAACTCCTCTTTTCCCCTTCTTATATTTCCCTCCTCTTTTGGCCCTTTTTTCTTTTATTTTAATAAATTCACTTTTCACTAAGTTATTAACCTTAGTGGAATATTTCAATGTAAAACCATCCAAAGTGACAATATATTTAGGATAATAGTCTGATCTATGATTGGAGTGAATATATAGTTCCCCAATGCTCACACACATAGCAATCGATAGTTTGATGTTAGCGATGGAATGAGAAAACCTGTGGGTTGAATAAAACCTTTCTTTCTATACCTAAATAAATAAGTACTTATAGTGATTGGAAATATATTTGGAGGCTAGACTTTGGAGCTTGTTAGTGCACAAAATGTCTTAAGGGAAGAATTTGAACTTTTGATGCTAGGGTTCATCACCTTGGCTCCTTAATTCCTTTATAGATGAAGTTGAGATTTTGTAATGCCCTGCCATGTTAACCCCAAAGGACAACAAAACACCGCACATTTTTTTTTTTTGGTGAAACATTGTATAAGCTGGAAATGTACAATCTTATGAAAAGCAATTATGCATTTGCAAAGTTATCTACGTCCTCTGGGGTACAAGGAACGGTCATTACAAACACTAAACTTTTATCCAAATGAAAGCAAAAGAGAAACATAAGGATAACATACATTCATCCATAAGTATAAGAGAGATACAATATCTTATTGTGATTCAATTCATAGTTTCATGTTACAATTGTGGAGCATATTTCCATAGATACAACACATCAAAGATACAATGGAACATTCAATAGAGCTTCCCTTATATCATCAGGAAGAATACATTGAGTACATAAATGAGGTTGATGGTACAAAAGGAAGGAAATTCTTCATCCAAGCAAAACTCTGGAATTCTGCATTCGCATCTGTCTCACGAACACATTCTGGGAACCCAATGGGTGCATAGCACGTTCCACCCGACCATGTAGACCCGAAGGTCCACCCCCCTGGCTAGGAAATGACAAGAAAGGGTCCACATCCAACAAGATCAAGTAAACAAGACTAGCATCAACACTGACATAGAACAACATCCCAAAGTACATCAACAAGCACATTGACAAGTACATCAATAAGTACATCAAGTAGTATATCGACAAGTACATCATCAAGTACATCGACAAGTACATCAATAAGTACATCAAAAAGTACATCGATAAGTACATCAACCAGTCCATCAATAAGTACATCAATAAGTACATCAACAAGTACATCAAAAAGTACATCGACAAGTACATCAACAAGTACATCAACACCTCCAGAGGTTACCAAGCAAAGAAGGGTAAACGGATACTGCGGGAGAGTGTCATCGCATGGCCTTACATGGATTATCCAGGCAACCTATCACAAGGTACCGCCTCCATCTATGGTTATCTAGGCAGCCTATCTCAAGGCACCACTCCATAGGGTGACTCATGCGGGACCACTTACCTTTCGTGAGGACAAGGCAGTGATCTTACCAACCAGGTCTTCTCATCCCATCCTTAGTCTGTGAAAGCACTAACGGTATGGGTGAGGCACATCATTAATCTTGTTTAATGTTTTAGCTACCCAAACCCACTAGTTTATTAATTATATTATCACTTGTTTAGGAAACTCTTCCATGGGTTACCCTAACAGCCCCTTTGTGCGCCGGCCCCCATGAAGAGCCACCCTCCCCAACAGTTCCACAACAAAGCTCACAACTACAAGGGGTGTACCAAACATAAAAGCCATAAAATGAAAACACATGCGAGGCATGTACCATCTCGCTCATAATCACCACCAAAATGCAAGGAAATCATGGAACAAGGTACACCCACGAGCTCAAAATAAAATCACAATCAATGGAATCCAAAGGTCCATTCACGAGAATATTCAACACACAAAAAAGGTTCCCTTCGCCTCTGGAAGTCTAGCAACATATCACCCATGGCTATCAAAAGGAATTAACTTAAACATTTGGGTTCCCATCATATCCAAAATATATCTAGACATAAAATTACCCAAAAAGTGCAATTAAACAAGAGGGAAATATGAACAACAAAGAATCACTAGTATGCATAAAGAATCAATACCAAAGAGTGCTCAGATTAACTAAATAACAATCTAACATGTACAAAATAAGTTATAAATATCCTTTCACTTATACGTAAACATAATCCAATCCTACTCAAGATAGTGTAAAGAATTATTAAATGATTAACCATAATTAAGTGCATTTTAGATCATAATGTCCTTAAAGTGAGTAAGCCCTAGAATATGGTATACATTTAATTACTTTTAAACTAAATAACTTTAATTAAAAATTTGCTATCCTCCTTAGCTAATTCTAATTTTTAATTCCAATCTGAGCACTTTTATCGCAACACAATCTAATGAAAGAAAATTGTAATTAAATTTAACTTTTAATAATTAGAAATTAAAACTCATTTTTAAATGCACTTGAAAACAGATCTAACCTATAATTTTTAGCAACTGTTAAATACATCAAAAAATAACATTGCTTCAAAATAACTAAAGTTTTAAAATACGATCTATATATTTATATTTGTTACTTAAAAAGATAAATTAAATTTACGGCAGTAATTTATTCAAAAATATCTCATACATGCAAATCACAAATCATTAGTAACAAAATTTGTAAATAGTTTAATTTTAACTAAACTTGTAATTAGAAATAAAAATAAAAATTATAAAAAAATAAATTAGAGGTACTTGTTCATTATTCCCATATATATTACTTTTATTTTAAAAGAAAGCTGAAAATAAAGAATAAAAGAATATTCTTTTTATTTTATTTTAAAATGAATGGTAAAAATACTTAATAGCTATTTTAAAAGAATGGTAAAAATGCTTAACTTTACCCCTATACATACAGCTATCTATATTTTAATAACTTTGTTAGATAGTGGGGCTCCTTCAAATCTATTTTTATGATGGAAATATATAAATCATAAATATGTTTATATTTATTCCTTGCTTTTAGGTTAAGAAATTTCATTTCCTAAGATGTGTAAGGCTAAATTTTAGAGGAATTAGTTTTCCTCCCCTTTCTATCCCCACGTATATCTCCCAATCCTTTTTGTTTTAAATTAATGAACAAACTTCCACTCACATGATATCAAGGCTACGAAATTAAGGGGATAAGTTCTTTTAACATGAATATTATTATTATCAAATTGAGGGTTTACAAACTATCGTTGGGAAAAGGTTTACCATTTCTTAATGCTTCTATGTAGCATTATATTAATTCATCCTATCAATTAAAGCGGAGGCACATTTCTTAGATTACCATGTTAGGCTCTAAAGAGAGAGAGATATCATTTTAACATTAAGAATTTTTCCTTTTAATAACATATCCAAATAGTGTAGGAACTTGGCCAAAAATTTTAGTTTAATAAACATACCCAAGAAATTATCATCAAAGCCCTATTTCAAGCAAATGCTGCCGCTAATAGATCTAAGTCGGTTATTAAATTTTTACACCCTTCTATTCTCGTGCTGCAACTACAGTAGATTGTTAGTGGAGTCAAGGAGGTTATTTAATTTTTTTTTAAATTCCTGTATGCTCAAAAGCGTTGTGGCTAGAAGCGGGGTTGGTAATGAAATTGAAAGATTGTGAAACCTCTACAACATTCTATTTTCAAGTACTGCAGCTATGAAGGGTTCAAACAACATCAGGGAGGCTATTTATGCCTCTATAGTCTTTTATGCTTGACTCTTGCTGCTGTGACAGGTTGCCAAAGGTAATAGGGACATTATTTAAAATTTATACACCTCCAAAGTCCATATTCTACAGCTGTGATAGATTGTTCAAGGAATGAAATGCAGTGGTTTGCAGAAAGAGCACAAAATAGATTTTGCAAGGAAGGTCTCAACATTTATTTATTTATTTTTCTTGAAGGACAAGAAGCACTCCAAAACACATCCTAACATCGTAAACTTTACTTGTCTTTGGGTACATGTAGAAAGGCAGTTTAGTGGAAGAGGACTACACATACTTCACACGACAACACCCTCATACAAAGTTGATCATTAGGAGTAGTGCATGTTTACCCACATGTCGTAGCTAGGAAAGTTTAGTGGATGAGGGCTGCCCATACTCCAACACCAGCCGCCCCTAGGTTTATACACAAGTAGAGTGTGGGCGCACAGGCAAGGCGTGTGAACTGTTTGACAAAATGCCTCAAGGAATTTTGTTGTGATCTCAAGGAATACAATGATTGCAAAGTATGCATGACACAGGTGGGGTGGGGGGTGATGAAAATTTCTTAAGAAACTTTCAAGCGAATGCAAATAAGCAGGTGTAAAGACAAAATCTTATTCCTAACGTATAAATACTTCAACTAGGAAAAGGTTGTGAAGGATATCAAGGAGTTTGTTTAAATTTATGTATCCTCCAAAGTATAACTAAATTTGAAGGACAAGTTGACCATGGCAAGAAGAGACTATTTAAACTACGTAACATTTTGCTTTCCACATCTTTGAGATGTAGTGGTATCCAAAGGAAGCAGGGGAGGTTGTTTTAGCCCATATAGACACCTCTGTTCAAGTGTGGCGGCTGGAGACGGGTTGGTAATGGCAACCCGGAGAGAGATTATTTAGCCTTCTGACCACCTAAGTTCAAGTGTTGCTGCTGTGACAGGACATCAATGGAACCAAAGAGATTGTTTAAGCCTATGCAACATTCTATTCTCAAGTACAACAGGTGTGACAGATTGAAAAACTATTAGGAAGATTATATATCAATAGAGAAATACTCAAATGCCACTGGTAAAAGCAATAAAATGGTTTGCCACCATCAAATAAAAAGGGTTTAAATTAAAATAGCTCGGCCGTATTTTATTCTCAAGTGTTGCAACTATGATAGATTGTCAATAAATCAAGGAGGTTATTTAAACTTTTAACTTCCTATTTGTTTAAGTGTTGCAGTTGAAAATGATTGACAATGGAGTAAGAAAGATTATCAATTTACTCTGGTGAAATCCCCATGAATCTTTAACCTAAACAAGACCATGTATATTTATTTATTGCACAAAGATTGGAGAAATACGGGGACACATTCGTCACATGTAGCCAAGTCAGAAGTAGCAAAATTTATTTTACGGTGAAAGAAGAAAACCCCTTGAAATCTAGGCAGGGTTAATTCAGTGGTAAAAAAAAATTGCATTAAGAAGTTAAACTTTTAAAGTTTAAAAATATGGAATTCAACAATTAAAACTCTAATTTACTAACCTGGATTTGACAGTCGTGACATAATCTTCTCTCTGTAAAATTTCTCTTCTCTCTGTAAAATTTCTCTTGCCTCTCTGTTTTCCCGTCTTTTCTTCTCCCTCTTTCCTCCAGATAAATTAAGAAAATAAACTTACAAACCTCGGTAAGCAAGATACAGGTGTCCATCAACACAGTTTTCAATTTTACACTCGACACCTATTATTTACCTTGTTTAACACTTGGAGGAATTTAGTAAATCAAGAAATCTACCTCTCCAATCTTGTTTGCGTTATGAAACATTTTTATCCACCCCCCCCTTTTTTTTAATTGCTATTTTAACAGATGCCACATCATACTTAATTAACTCCCGAAATAAATAAAATAAAATAAATCTCTTACGGAGGGTGAATTTTTCAATTATTTAAATATCCATATGTATACACATAATTATTATTTATTATTTTATTTTGTTCGAACTTTACTTAAGATTGATATTTCGTTGCATCTGTTAAAATAGTTTAAATTAAATTTAAATTTTATCAAATGATTTAAATTTAAACTTTAAACTTCAAATATCCATTATTTAAAATACAAATTTCTATTTCATTTGCATTTTAATATAATTATAATCTTAACATTAATTCAATATTTTTAATTATTAAGATTCCCTTAATAATTTAATAATTTAATCTATTACTATAATTAAATTCATATTATAAAAATAAACTATGAAACTCAAAACAAGGACCAAATGAACATAGCAATGACTATGCCTGATACTAGAAACACATCAATTGCCAATAATGATACACATCCAGACAACACAGTAAACACATCAATATTTACGACTTGAAACGATCAACATAAAACAGTACAATACCATAATAGGATGAACTACAGACAGACGACAGACACAGACATGGACACTTCCTTGTCAAATCCTTAAACCACGTCATAACCATTGGGTATATTGGGCACGCTCAGACCTGACGGTGCAGGTGGAGTCGATGCCAGGTACCTGCAGTCCTGCAATAAAACAAGTGTTGGAACAACATATATATCTAATGTCAAACACATTGTGAGAGAGAATTGGGGTGTGGCAGGGTGCTCATGTATGAGCGATGCAACACCGTCCCCCTCACCCAAAACTCAAACATCAACACAACATCATACATAGCATGAAATGAGTATTAAACAATTTACATAGTCACACAATATAGCATAATCAGGAAAGATGGTACCATGCATCATTATATTATCAACATCATAAAACACCATCATGTGTATCCAAGCAAAACACATAAGCTCAAATAGGAAAAACAATCACCCATGTCATCTTGAGTCTGTAACAAACGTAAACAGTATCCACATAGTAACAAAAGGGAACAGTATCATGAGGGGCACTACATCCTCCCCCCCTAGAACTAGGCTTACTCCCGGAAGCCAGAAAACAAAAAAGGAAAAGACTCTCGGATGTGGGAGGCATCCTCCCATGATGTTGACGACTCATCATTTGGATCCCATTGGACCCTCACCTGCTCAATCTCTCTGCCCCTGAGGATGAGTCTCCTGTGCTGCAGCACGACGACGGGCTCGAGTGCCAGCTGCCCGTCCTCGACCTGCAATGCATTCCAATCAAGCACATGAGAAACATCTGGATGATAGGGCCTGAGTACAGAAACATGAAACACATCGTGAATGCGCGATAGACTGGGTGGCAACGCTAGACGATAAGCAACAGGGCCAATTCTCTCCAACACCTCGAATGGTCCCACAAAACGAGGCGCAAGCTTAGAGCCTTTTCCGTAACGGATTGGACTCTTTCGCGGACACACTCGTAAGAAAACCCGATCTCCAACCGAAAACTGACGGTCGACCCTATGAGCATCAGCATACTTCTTTTGTCTATCCTGAGCTGCTATTAAGTGCTCTCTGATGCGAGCAACCTGTTGTTCCATATCCTGAAGCATTTCAGGTCCCAATAGAACTCGGTCCTCAAGACGATCCCAACTCAACGGGGTCCGACAAGGACGACCATATAATGCTTGAAAGGGAGCCATGCCAATGGAGCTGTGATAACCATTATTATAAGCAAACTCTACCAAATGCAAATAATCCTCCCAATGAGATTGTTGATCCATTATGTACATACGAAGCATGTCCTCAAGAACCTGGTTGACTCTCTCAGTCTGACCATCTGTTTCAGGATGGTAGGCAGAACTAAAGTTCAGTTGGGTTCCTAAGGAATGCTGCAATGATGTCCAGAATGCAGAAGTGAACACTGGATCTTGATCAGAAATGATCTTTCATGGAATCCCATGTAGTCGAACAATATCCTCCATGAAAATTCTAGCTATAGAGGAAGCAGTATAGGAGGATCGAACAGGAGAGAAGTGTGCCACTTTGGTCAACCTATCAACTGTGACCATGATAGCATCGTGCCGACGAGAAGACATTGGTAAACCAACAATAAAGTCCACTGAGATGATATCCCACTTCCATTCAGGAATGAGATGAGGCTGTAAAAGACCTGCGGGATGATGATGTTCTACCTTAACTCTCTGACATTCAAGGCATCTCGCCACAAAGTCTGCAATATCTCTTTTCATTCCAACCCAAAAGTACAGTGGACGAAGATCTGCATACATCTTCTTGACTCCCGGATGAGTAGAGTAGGGAGCTCGATGTGCTTCAGTCATGATTAGGGTATGAAGACCCTCTGCAGGAGGTACATAAATACGACCCAAAAATCGCAAAAGCCCATCCGATTCCAAAACATAGCCAGAAAACTTTCCTTCTAGAACCCTATTTGACTCAATTTCTGCCTTTACTTCTTGATACCAACTATCTGTGGGAAGCGATGTGAGAATCTGGGTCCTCAAATCCACACTAAGAGTTATTATAGATATCTCATGTCTCCGTCGACTCAAAGCATCTGCCACTACATTTTCCTTTCCCTGGATGTACTTAACCTCAAAATCATATTCACAAAGAAACTCCATCCATCTCCTCTGCCTGGCATTTAGGTTCGGCTGAGTAAAAATGTACTGCAAGCTACGATGATCGCTATGAAGTTCAAAATGATGCCCTAGTAAAAAGTGCCTCCATCGCACAAGGGCATGGACAACCGCGGCTAACTCTAAATCATGCGTAGGGTAATTTAGCTCATGGTCCTTGAGCTTGCGGGACTCAAAAGCAATTACACGACCTTCCTGCATTAAAACAGCTCCCAAACCTTCCAAGGAAGCATCTGTACATACTACGAATTCCCTAGTAGGATCAGGAACTACTAGGATCGGAGCACTGGTCAACTTATCCTTTAGGGTCTGAAAAGCTAATTGACATTGTTCAGACCAAACAAACTTCTTTCCTTTTCTCTGAAGGGTCGTGATGGGATGTGCAACCCTTGAAAAACCCTCCACAAATCGCCTATAGTAGCCTGCCAAACCCATAAAACTGCGAATCTCAGGAACATTCGTGGGTGCAGGCCAATCAACAATGGCTTGGACCTTCGAAGGATCCACAGAAATACCTTCACCAGAGATGATGTGACCCAAGTATTTCACTTCATTCTTATAAAACTCACACTTAGACAAATTAGCATACAACTGATTGTCTCTTAAGCACTGCAACATCTGCCTCAAGTGTACTTCATGCTCCTCCATAGTTTTTGAGTATATCAGAATATCATCAAGGAACACTAGAACAAATCTATCCAAGTAGGTATGAAAGAATCCATTCATTAGGCACATGAAAATTGATGGTGCATTTGTCAACCCGAATGGCATAACAGTGAATTCATAATGCCCATATCGAGTGCGAAATGTTGTTTTGTGAATATCAGCTTCGGCTATCCGCAATTGATGGTAACCTGACTTAAGATCTATTTTAGAAAATACCTGAGCCCCCTTTATTTGATCAAATAGGTCATCAATTCTTGGCAAAGGGTACCGATTCTTCACCATCACCTTGTTAAGCTGCCTGTAGTCGATGCACAATCGGAGGGAACCATCTTTCTTCTTTACAAAAATAACTGGTGCTCCCCATGGGGAAACACTAGGACGAACGAATCCTTTTTCTAAAAGTTCCTCTAACTGCAAACGAAGCTCTTGAAGCTCCTGAGTTGTCATTCGATATGGAGCCCGAGATATAGGCTCAGCCCCTGGTACAAGGTCAATACGGAAGTCGATGTCACGCTTTGGTGGCATTCCCAGAATCCCACTCGGAAAAACATCTACAAATTCCTTAAGGAGAGGATAGTCATCCAATGAAACCTCTTGACTTTCTCCCAACTCCAAGTCATTGATTGATACAGCAAACAACTGACAGCCTTGACGGAAACACCTCTTCAATTGCATAGCGGAAATCATCCGTAATGAGATGGGTCTTCGTATGCCAATGATCTCTACTTCATTTCCTGAGTCATCTACACACCGCACAACCTTGTGGCGACAATCAATTATTGCACGGTGAGCATTCAGCCAATCCATGCCCAAAACAACATCATAGGACCCAAGGGGTAGAATTCGAAGGTCCACCTTAGTCATCGATGACCCAATTTTCAAAACACAACCCTGAACAAATGATTCAACTGCTACTTTTTCCCCAGAGGCCAATTCGACCTGCCACTTAACGCCTTGCTTTGCTGCCACCAGTCTACAACGCTCTACTACTAAAGGGGAAATAAATGAATCTGATGCACCAGAATCAAATAAAATAGATATACTAGTGCCTTGTAACACACCTGATGCCTCGACCACAGTGCCCTGGTGATCCGCTTGACGGTTGTCAACCGTTGCAAAGACTCGATGAGATCTACCTGCATCGCCCACTGTTGGCTCAGAAGTGGTTGGCCTCTGATTGAACCCTGAAGTCTTCTTTTGTGGACATTGCCTAGCAACATGTCCCTGTTGACCACAGGAGAAACAAACTGTACTTCGACCAAAACCTCCACCTCCTGATGGAGCACTAGACTGCTGGTAACTGCTTCGACTAGGAGCTGACTGCGAGCTTTGAGTAGACTGCTCAAAACGGTCATGCCGATTACGCTGCCAACTCTGATTATTTTTAAACTGAGTTCTACTGCCCTGCTGAGATTGGAAACTTTTTTGCTTAGACTGTGATTGTTGTTTTTGTTGTCCGCCCTTAGAAGGCGCATGATGACTCCTTGAAGATCCTGAAGTTTGAGGTTGCCCACCTCGAGAACTAGTACCAAAATTAGATGCACTACCAATCTGCACCCCTGTGTGACCTCCCAATGCCATGGCCAAATTTTCCTCTACCAGATGAGCCTTCTCAACGGCTACCTCCATTGTTTTTGGTTGAAAGACTCGAACACCTCCACTAATTCGGGCATTTAATCCCCTGACAAAATGTTGTACAAGCATTGCCTCGTCATTGCCGATTCCTGCATACTGCTTGAGCTCATAGAATCGACGCTCGTACTGATCAACTGACATTGCCATTTGTCTTAGCTCATGGAACTCATCTGCTCGGCGTTGTCTCCAATGATCTGAGAGGAACCGAGCCCTAAATCTCTCCAAAAACAATTCCCATGTCACCATGCTAATGTCCAAGTGCAGCTTTTGTTCTTCTAGACGCCACCATGTAGATGCAAAGCCTCTAAGATGCATGATGGCGCACCTAGCCCGGGTATTACTGCCATATGGATGCATCGCAAAGCAACGATCCAAGTCTATTAACCAAGTTTCTGCCTCAAGTCCTCCGCCAACACCATCAAAAGTGGGAGGATGAGCTCTCAAAAGATCCCTCATGTGACCTGCCACCACTGCATCTTGTTCTGCTGATATTTCCTTCCGCCTTGGAGACCTCTCCCTTTCCCTCTCTACTTCCTGCTCTCCTTCTAGCCTAGGGCCTAAACGGCCAAGTGCCTCCTCCAACACGTGTCGTAACTGCAAACCATCCATTCCTGGCTGCACTGAATTTGGACCTCTTTCATCTGAGTGATTTTGAGATCCCTATTGTTCCTCATGTTCTGATTCGTGGGAACTTTGTGATGGAGTACTTTCATGGATGGCCCTACGGCCACCACCCCCTCGGCCAGTGCCACGGCCACGGCCTCTAACCGGAGGCATGCTCCTGCGTGACATTAGAGAGGAACATGTCAAATCAAGAGTTAAGCACAAAGGTTAGCTTAATGGGCACAATTAACCTAGAGTACCCAGAGTTGAAAACCTTGGCTCTGATACCAATAGTGTAATGCCCCGTCGTGTTAACCCCAAAGGACGACAAAACACCGCACACATTATTTTTTTTTTGTTTGATAGTGTAACATTGTATAAGATGGAAATGTACAATCTTAACATGAAAAGCAATTATGCATTTGCAAAGTTACCTACGTCCTCTGGGGTACGAGGAACGGTCATACTAAACTTTTATCCAGATGAAAGCAAAAGAGAAACATAAGGATAACATACATTCATCCATAATTATAAGAGAGGTACAATATTTTATTGTGATTCAATTCATAGTTTCATGTTACAATTGTGGAGCATATTTCCACAGATACAACACATCAAAGATACAATGGAACATTCAATAGAGCTTCCCTTATATCATCAGGAAGAATACATTGAGTACATAAATGAGGTTTATGGTACAAAAGGAAGGAAATTCTTCATCCAAGCAAAACTCTAGAATTCTGCATTCGCATCTGTCTCACGAACACATCTTGGAACCCAATGGGTGCATAGCACGTTCCACCCGACCATGTGGACCCGAAGGTCCACCCCCCGTGCTAGGAAATGACAAGAAAGGGTCCACATCCAACAAGATCAAGTAAACAAGACTAACATCAACATTGACATAGAACAACATCCCATAGTACATCAATAAGCACATTGACAAGTACATCAACAAGTACATCAAGTATTATATCGACAAGTACATCATCAAGTACATCGACAAGTACATCAACAAGTACATCAATAAGTACATCAAAAAGTACATCGACAAGTACATCAACCAGTACATCAACAAGTACATCAGTAAGTACATCAACAAGTACATCAAAAAGTATGTCGACAAGTACATCAACAAGTACATCAACAAGTACATCAATAAGTACATCAACAAGTACATCAAAAAGTACATCGACAAGTACATCAACACTTCCAGAGGCTACCAAGCAAAGAAGGGTAAACGGATACTGCGGGAGAGTGTCATTGCATGGCCTTACATGGATTATCCAGGCAACCTATCACAAGGTACTGCCTCCATCTATGGTTATCCAGGCAGCCTATCTCAAGGCACTGCTCCATAGGGTGACTCATGCGGGACCACTTACCTTTCGTGAGGACAAGGCAATGATCTTACCAACCAGGTCTTCTCATCCCATCCTTAGTCTGTGAAAGCACTAACGGTATGGGTGAGGCACATCATTAATTTTGTTTAATGTTTTAGCTACCCAAACCCACTAGTTTATTAATTATATTATCACTTGTTTAGGAAACTCTTCCATGGGTTACCCTAACAGCTCCTTTGTGCGCCGGCCCCCATGAAGAGCCACCCTCCCCAACAGTTCCACAAAAAAGCTCACAACTACAAGGGGTGTACCAAATGTAAAAGCCATAAAATGAAAACACATGCGAGGCATGTACCATCTCGCTCATAATCACCACCAAAATGCAAGGAAATCATGGAACAAGGTACACCCACGAGCTCAAAATAAAATCACAATCAATGGAATCCAAAGGTCCATCCACGAGAATATTCAACACACATAAAAGGTTCCCTTCGCCTCTAGAAGTCTAACTACATATCACCCATGGCTAACAAAAGGAAGTAACTTAAACATTTGGGTTCCCATCATATCCAAAATATATCTAGACATAAAATTACCCAAAAAGTGCAATTAAATAAGAGGGAAATATGAACAACAAAGAATCACAATTATGCATAAAGAATCAATACCAAAGAGTATACAGATAAACTAAATAACAATCTAACATGTACAAAATAAGTTATAAATATCTTTTCACTTACACGTAAACATAATCCAACCCTACTCAAGATAGTGTAAAGAATCATTAAATGATTAACCATAATCAAGTGCATTTCAGATCATAACGTCCTTAAAGTGAGTAAGCCCTAGAATATGGTATACATTTAATTACTTTTAAACTAAATAACTTTAATTAAAAATTTACTGTCCTCCTTAGCTAATTTAAATTTTTTAATCCCAATCTGAGCACTTTTATAGCAACACAGTCTAATGAAAGAAAATTGTAAATACATTTAACTTTTAATAATCAGAAACTAAACTAATTTTTAAATGCACGTAAAAACAGATCTAACCTATAATTTTTTTTGCAACTATTAATTACATCATAAAATAACATTGCTTCAAAATAATTAAATTTTAAAATACAACCTATATAACTATATTTGTTACTTAAAATGGTAAATTTACTTCCAATATAGCATGTTTGCTTATTTATTTACATACATGCAAATCACACAGATCATTAGTAAAATAATTTTTAACTCATTTAACTTTAACTAAACTTGTAATTAAAAGAAAATAAAAATTATAAAAATAAATTAAAGTGCTTGTTCATTATTTCCATATATGTTACTTTTATTTTAAAAGAAAGCTGAAAATAAAGAATAAATGAATATTCTTTTTATTTTTATTTTTAAAATAAATCCTAAAATGCTTAACCTTTATTTTAAAGGAATGGTAAAAATGCTTAACTTTTACCCTATACATGCAACTTTATTTATATTTTAATAACTTTATTAGATAGTGGGGGCTCCCTTCAAAACTATTTTATGATGAAATATAAATCATAAATATGTTTATATTTATACCTTGCTTTTAGGTTAAGAAATTTCATTTCCTAAGATGGGTCAGGCTAAATTTTACAGGAATTAGTTTTCCTCCCCTTTCTATCCCCACGTATATCTCCCAATCCTTATTGTTCTAAATTAATGAACAAACTTCCACTCACATGATATCAAGGCTATGAAATTAAGGGGATAAGTCCTTTTAACATGAATATTATTATTATCACCATGAGGTTTGCAACAATGTGTTCGGGGAAAAGAGTTTACCATTACTTAATGATTCTATGTAAGCATTATATTAATTTCATCCCTATCAACTAAAGTAGAGGCACATTTCTTACATTAGGCTCTAAAGAGAGAGATATATCATTTTATCGTTGAGAAGTTTTCCTTTTAATAACATATCCAAATAGCATAGGAACTTGGCCAAAAATTTCAATTTAATAAACATACCCAAAAATCATCATCAAAGCCCTATTTCAAGCAAATGCTGCCGCTAACAGATCTAAGTCGGTTATTAAATTTTTACACCCTTCTATTCTCATGTGCTACAACTACAGTAGATTGTCAGTGGAGTCAAGGAGGTTATTTAATCTTTTTAAAAAATTCCTATGATGCTCAAGCGTTGTGGCTGGGGCAGGTTGACAATGAAATCAAAAAGATTATTTAAACCTCTACAACATTCTATTTTCAAGTACTGCAGTTGTGAAGGCTTCAAACAACATCAGGGAGGCTATTTATGCCTCTACAGTCTTTTATGCTCGATTGTTGCTGCTGTGACAGGTTGCCAAAGGTAACAGGGACATTATTTAAAATTTATACACCCCCAAAGTCCATATTCTACAGCTGTGATAGATTGTTCAAGGATTGAAATGGAGCGGTTTGTAGAAAGAGCACAAAATAGATTTTGCAAGGAATCTCTCAACATTTATTTATTTATTTTCTTGAGGACAAAGCACTCCAAAACACATCTAATATCGTAAGCTTTGCTTGTCTTTAGGTACATGTAGAAAGCTGGAGTTTAGTGGAAGAGAAGTTGTACATACTTCACCACGACAACACCCTCATTACAAAGTTGATCATTAAGTGCATGGTTATCACATGCTCCAAGAAAGTTTAGAGGATGAGGGCTGCCCATACTCTAACACCAGCTGCCTCCAGGTTTATACGCACGTAGAGTGTGGGCGCACAGGCAGGGCGTGTGAACTGTTTGACAAAACGCCTCAAGGAATTGTGTTGTGATCTGAAGGAATACAATGATTGCAAAGTATTCATGACATAGGTGGGGTGGGGGGTAATGAAAATTGCCTAAGAAACTTCCAAGCGAATGGAAATAAGCAAGTGTAAAGACAATCCTTATTCCTAATGTATAAATACTTCCAACTAGGAAAAGTGAAGGATATCAGGGAGGTTGTTTAAATTTATGTATCCTCCAAAGTATAACTCTTGAAAGAAATTTGAGACAAGTTGACCATGGCTTAGCGAGACTATTAAACAAGCATTTGCTTTCACATCTGCAGATGTATTGGTAATCAAGGAAGCAGGGAGGCTATTTAGCCCTTCTGGCCGCCTACGTTCAAGTGTGTGAGTAGCTTAGACGGGTTAGTAGTAATAGCAGCTTAGGAGAGATTATTTGAAACCACTACAGCCTCCTAAGTTCAGTGTTGTTGCTGTCCTGAGCAATGATAGACAAAGAGATTATTTAAGCCTCTGCCATATTCTATTCTCAAGTACAGCATGCGAGACAGATTGACAACTATCAGGAAGATTATATATCAACAGAGAAATACTCAAATGCCATAGGTAAAAGCAATAAAAGGGTTTGCCACCATCAAATAAAAAGGGTTTAAATTAAAATAGCTCGACCATATTTTATTCTCAAGTGTTGCAACTATGATAGATTGTCAATAAATCGAGGAGGTCATTTAAACCTTTAACTTCCTATTTGTTTAAGTGCTACAGGTGAAACCGGTTGAAAATGGAAAAAGAGAGATTATCAATTTACCCTAGAGTAATCTCCATGAATCTTTAACCTAAACATGACCATATATATATTTATTTATTGCACAAATATTGGAGAAATACGGGGACACATTCATCAAATGCAGCCAAAACAGAAGTAGCAATTTATTTTACCGTGACAGAAGGAAACCCCTTGAAATCTAAGCAGGGTTAATTCAGTGGTAAAAAAAATAATTGCATTAAGAAGATAAACTTTTAAAGTTTAAAAATATGGAATTCAACGATTAAAACTCAAATTTACTAACCTGGATTTGACAGTCGTGACAAAATCTTCTCTCTGTAAAATTTCTCCTCTCTGTAAATTTTCTCATGCCTCTCTGTTTTTTCGTAACTCCCTCTTCCCCGTTTTCTCTTTTTTTTTTAAATTCAAGACATTCTTTCCAATCTCGATGAGCAAGGTACAGGTGTCCATCAACACAGTTTTCAATTTTACACCCGGCACCTATTATTTACCTTGTTTAACACTTGGAGGAATTTAGTAAATCAAGAAATCTACCTCTCTAATCTTGTTTGCGTTATGAAACAATTTCATCCACCCCTTTTTTTTTAATTGTTATTTTAACAGATGCCACATCATACTTAACTAACTCCCGAAATAAATAAAATAAAATAAATCTCTTACGGAGGGTGAATTTTTTCAATTATTTAAATATCCATATGTATACACATAATTATTATTTATTATTTTATTTTGTTCGAACTTTACTTTAGATTGATATTTCGTTGCATCCCTTAAAATAGTTTAAATTAAATTTAAAATTTATCAAATGATTTAAATTTAAACTTTAAACTTCAAATATCCATTATTTAAAATACAAATTTATATCTCATTTGCATTTTAATATAATTATAACCTTAACATTAATTCAATATTTTTAATTATTAAGATTCCCTTAATAATTTAATAATTTAATCTATTACTATAATTAAATTCATATTATAAAAATAAACTATGAAACTCAAAACAAGGACCAAAATGAACATAGCAATGACTATGCCTGATACTAGAAACACATCAATTGCCAATAATGATACACATCCAAACAACACAGTAAACACATCAAGATTTAAGACTTGAAATGATCAACATAAAACAGTACAATACCCTAACGGGATGAAGTACTGACAGATGATAGACACGGACATGAACACTTCCTTGTCAAATCCTTAAACCACATCATAACCATTGGGTATGTTGGGCACGCTTAGACCCGACGGTGCGGGTGGAGTCGGTGCACAGTACACTGCTGATCCTACATAAAGCAAGTGTTGGAACAACATATATATGTAATGTCAAACACATTGTAGAGAGAATTGTGGTGTGGTAGAGGCTCACAAATGAGCAATGCAACAAGTCCCCTTCACCCCAAGAAACTCAAACATCTAACAACATCCTACATAGCATGAAATGAGTATTAAAAAATTTACATAGTCACACAATATAGCATATTCAGGAAAGACGGTACCATGCATCATTATATTATCAGCATCATAAAACACTATCATGTGTATCCAAGCAAGACACATAAGCTCAAATAGGAAAAACAATCACCAATGTAATCTCGAGTCTACAACAAACGTAAACAGTATCCACATAGAACAAAAAGGAATAGTATCATGAGGGGCACTACAGTTGGTTCTTTGGTAGTTTCTTTGGAATAAATCCCTATGTTATGGTGTCTTACTAAGCATGCATGAGAAAAAGTAAAAGAGTTTGTGGTATTTTCAACAACATATACCTACCAGAACATAATCAACTTGAGGACTATCAAGGGAATATCTATGACCTAATTTTGAATGAATCTAAGTATGGAAGTAGAATGACATCTCCAACACCATTAAGAATGAGAATTATGGGAACAACTCTAGTCTCCTATAGAAAATATAGATTTCATGTACATCCAAGATACTAAGCAACCATGATCAATATTAGTTCTAAAAATGGAATGCCTCGGGCATAATAAGGTCCTTCTACAAATTGCTAATATTAAAGAGCTTAGATTGTTTGCAAAAAAACTAGATGCTTTTGAGCCAACGAAAGATACCATTTTTGAATCCTTGGGTTCCCTACATGAGACTTCAAATCCAAACAATGTCATGATTATAGATGTGACATAGACATGAAGAATTTAACTGCAAGAAGCCTGGGCTACTTCTTCAGCCCAACAAGAAGTGTCTAGTAATCAAAGGTGTAGAGATTTAAGAGAAGAGCTCATGCATATGCCAAAAGACCTTGCAAATCAAATTATCAATAATATGAATGCTACTTCTAGGGTAGGTTTGCAAGCATTGGGGATAAATGACAGGCCAGCTATTATATTGGATGCCCAAAGACTTATTGGAAAGCATCAGATAATGGAAAGTGTGCAAAATAAGGTAGATGAACTTCTAAAGAAAGTGGTAGGTTTCAAGGCTCGATTCAGTAATTTGTTTAAGAAAGGTTTGCCATCATTTTGGGATGATCGCCAGTATTTGATTCCTCAAAATCAATATTTGGAATTACTAGCCAAATGTAGAAGTGAAGACTCTAAATTTGAAGATCTCAACAAATCACTAAAGGGGTAGTCTATAGTAGATAAGTTGAAAGATGACTTTGATCTCTTAACTGAGTTCAAATTATTAGTGCACTACTTGCCTCCATTTTCATATGCTCAATATAATGACCTAGAGTTTTCAACTAGTGAAATGATAGCTTATAATTTCCCAAGTACTTCTCGATGGGCCAACATTATTAAATATGGAACGAAGATTCGCCTACCTTCTGGAAGATAAGCAATAGGCCTTATTCAGTGAAACTGTCCACCAATTTCTGAGCAACGGTCCAAATATCTTGTAGTAGTTCTAACAAATAAACCAGAATCTTTACAACAGTTTTAAATATTTATGTTTGATTTTAATTAGAGCATAAAGTTAGTTTGATGAGCTAATAATGGCTCAAATTTTGTAATTATCTATATAAACTATGTAAATTCAAAGACAAGGGGTTCCAGACTATTTTGTTACACTCGGACTCTGTTATTTAGAAGGTGTATTTGATAGCTATATATAATTTAATACATAAATGTTGAAAGGCCTATGTTTTTATCTCAGTGAAATCCTAGAGTTTTCAGTAACAGTTTGTTCCCTCTCATGTTTGTGCTTCCAGTTGCTATATTTTGTTCTAAATGTTGATGTATACAGTAAATGTGATTTACTATTTTTATGAATGATAGAATCATTACAAGATCCATGGTGATATATTGTGATGCCTATTTTCTTAAGACATTGACATATTATGTATAAGTTTCTACTGCAAATTATATGAGATTAGTTCATGGAGCACTTGGTCTCCATTGGCTCACACATGTTCGTTCATCACTTTTGACATAGATTGACCTTCTCATCACCACATGTGGGACTTGATTTGGCATTGGCACATATGTTGAGGCATGATAGAGATGACATAACACCCTTGCACACATGTTGAGGAATCATGGAGGTTGTTTATTGGTTCATGCATGGATTATTTGGTCTACTTGACCCACATGAGATACTTTATTACTTTTCTATGTGGAGTGGCCCTTCACCTTCCATAAGTGTGGGGTTGATCTAGAATTTTGGCACACATGCTCATGCATGAGAGGACTATTTTATGGTTTTTTGGTGCTTGGAGTCTAGTGACACCGCCTCTCTCTATAGGACTTAGGTTTGGATTTTACACCAAACACTCTCTCTATAAGACCTATGTGGTGGTTCAAGGCCCTATGCCACATCACCCATGGGTCCTAGAAGTGGGTGTTACAACAAAAGTGCCTAGTTTTCAACCCTGAAACATAGCCTAAACCTCAAGAGGAGTTGTACAATTAACTTCTAGGAACACTAAATGGTATCCTTCCATCAGCCTCAAGGGTTTAGTAAAAAACATAATGGCCCTAGTTAGTAGGTTGTATAGGGAGAAGGATGCTTCTCATTTTCAAGAATCCTAAGTCTCTTTGCTACATATGTTGCTTAAAGAAGGGCCAATTTTAAAATAGGTAGTTGTTTTTTCACTCACTTTGTGCAATGAAATAATGAGAGTCGAGTCTCCTCCAGTGGGAACAAAGCCAAAATTCTATACAACCTCTTACTTGTGTTATATTATTTGTGCAGCTAATAAATTCTTTGGCGATGAATTGGACATGGAGCATCCTATGCCATTTTGTCCATGTTTATTTCTAGGACCGATGTGAACACAAATATTCATCCAAATATGAGCACATCTATGACTGATTCTTTGCTCCCTTGCATGAACTATTATTTGAGAAAAGGTTCCCTAGGTTGTCTGAAGACATGATCAAAATCTTGGAGAACCTAAAAGATTACTCCCTATGTGAGTTGTTAACATATAGGAAGATCTATGGCACCGCAAAGGCATCCCATACTTTTCCCAATCTTGTACTTGACATGTTGTTGATCAAGAAGTTGCATGTCATACTATACTCTTGAGATTTAATGAAGCCATGGAAGCAATGGTAATGGATGTAGATGATATGGATCTAGTGGCTAGGGCTATGACTAGGGTCACCACAACACAAGAAAATGAATCAAACATCCTTAAAATGACATGAGAAATGAAAGGGCATAAGAAGGAAATTGAGCACTTGAAACATCAAGTGGAATACTACAACGCTACAAGGTATGACATAGGTGATTTCATGGAATATGCATTAGAAATCCATGATGGCTTGACCTTGGTGAAAAATGAGTTCTACAAGGATGTGTTAGATCTATAGGATGCCTACTGAGATGCATCAAAACATTCTTACATGTTAAAAGAATGGCATCATTGTGAGGAAGGATGGAAAATATGCATGTGGATCACTTAGTAGAATGGAAACATGAATTCAAGGAAGCACTCCTTGAGATACCATGTTTGAGAGAAAAGAAGATAAATCAAACCAACATGGGACTAAGTTACTCAAATGATACAACTCATAACTTAAATTAGGACACTTAAGAGATATTAAAAGACCATGGTCATTAATTAAAAGATGTGATGAAAACATGGCATGAATGTCACGCATTGCCCTTTAAGGCAAACAATATTTTTTTCCTCAACATGAAATAATGGGACAATTGAGTGGGATCTAGGGCCAACAGAGAAGCACTTTAGAACTCATCCTATGAATCAATAAATAACTCAACAAAAGAAACAAAAATTGACATATTAACACAACAATATCCAACTAAGTTATTGAAAGTCAACTATTGATACCTCGTTCTCCATCCAGATTACAAAATCGGTCCACTTTTTGCTTTGTAACATTTCCTTTTCAAATTGCGTTGGATGTCGGCCGTATTTCTCCTCCTGTCAAAACATGGCACATGGACTAGTTAAACTAATTAATATGCAATCATTTACCTTTTCCTAGGAAATAAAAAAAATATCATTTAGCATATTAAATATACTTACAAATGTATAGATCAAGGCCTATAAACCTTTCTGGCCATTGTGATGCATGGCATGAAGTTTTTCAAGCCTAGCCTTGGAGGCCTTGTCCTGAAACATATACTAATTCAATTTAACTATGCACAAATAAAATTTAAAAATCATTTAATAAATGTGATATAATATTATGAGAAAATTCAAATACCTGCGTACTCTCCTCACCGAAATTCCTACATGCATCGGATTTCTCATATGCTTTTACAAGCTCTTTCCATACTTTCACACTTACATCAATTGGCCTTTTTTGAGCCTTATCTCAGGAGGGAGTTTTTTTATCTTCTTTGTTTGGTTGCACCAAAATCTCTTTCAATTTTGAGACATTCATAGCTTTATCTTCTTTACAGACCAACTTGTGCCAAATTGAGTCGCCGTGTCATGGATAACTACTTTTTGCAGGTGCATTGGTATCTTTGAGAATGGAAAATGTAGATGGTCTTTGAACCGTTGAAGGAATGATTCCTTCAACCTATTCACAAATGTTTTCCTAGCATCTGTCATTCAAACTTCCCCTGAAACCACATTGTATTCTATCTTGGTAGATCATAGCTACCAATGCAAGATGTAAAACATGGCATGGTGGAAGAAGTCTGTGTCCCAGGAGTGGTTGGGACATTGGAAGTCTCTGCACCTTGTTCCACATTCTTAGAGTTTATTGTTATTGATTTCCTCCTAGATCTTTTGCTCGATCCAAGATTGGTTGGGGAATCAATTGATTCCCTTTGACATAGCTGATTTGGTTGCAATGTTTCAGGGGCTTTACTAGATCATTTTTCTATGTATCTGACAAGCATCGTCAAGTCCACACCATCCAATTTGTTCACTACCTCTACCCCCAATATGGAAGCCAATGCCTCTTTATCTTTGTGAGTCTCATGTCCCTATATGTATATATATAAAATAAGTTTCTTCTTTTAAATTTAGAAATAAAAAAACTAAAAAATAAAAATCAAAGAAACAATGGAAACATTTAAAAATATATAAATTGACAATGAATTACCTCATTGTGGCCAGAGTCTTCTCCCTTTGCTCCCTTCCCTCTATTGCTTGACATTTTGAGGTGACCTAGAGCAAATTATTTTCATCCAGTCTATGGAGGCAAACAAAGTACACACTACCAGGTATGAAAGTTTTCGTTCAGTTTGTGGTATGAAAGTTTTGTTTTGTGGTATGAAAGCAAGCCACCAATCAAATAAATTAAAAGAAATGGGTGATTTAAAAGAAAGAAATGATTAATGAGAAAGATTTACCTTGAATGAATCCCTTTCTGGATTTAAATTCCTATGAGATATCTCTTGAGAGTTCAAACCCTGTGATGGAATGAATAATACAAAAATAAGACCACCAAATAACCCAAATCAACTGAAGCCTGACCATTATCTACCAGGTGGCATCCCTTTTGTACAAATATTTTAGTAAAAATTCTATCTAAATATCTTTATATGGATTCAAATTGAACCGAAAGGAAAAAATACCTGGTTTTCACGTTTAAAGCGAAAACAGGGGTCTGATTTCCATCCATCTATCCTCTACTCTCTATCTTGCAAAAAAATTAAACTGGGTGACCAAACACTATAAACACTGTCTATCGTATGCTTTGTATCTGGAAAAAATAAAATTGGGCAACCAAATAATGCAAACACACAAGAAAAATGAAAACTAAAAGATCAACAACAAGACCAACCTAACAAACGAAAAAACAACTAAAACAAAAAATGAGAGCGACCTATGGCAAATTATTTTCGTCAAGTTTGTGGTATGAAAGTTTTGTTTTGTTTTGTTTTTTTTGTGTGGTATGTTTTAACACAGACATGAATTTTTAATTTTTAATTTTTGATTCATTAGTCAGTGCTATATCGTCGTAGGTAATGCCTACTTTCATCCCTAAATGTAATATCTTTTTGTGGCGCCAAAGGCAACACAAAGTGCACCTAATTTAGTGCCTAGTTGTGCCAAACCAAAATGTTCCTCATGCAAACATTTGGAATTGAGGTAAATGTTTGAGTAGTAAGGGTTTTATAACATTGGAATCTAGTGTGACAACAACATACCACCAACTAGCTTGAAAAAAAATGGATACATCCTAGAAACTTTACATAATAAAAACATAATTTGATGGAACTTAAAAAAAGTTGTATTGTGTTTTAGTAACTTGAAAACCAAACTCTTTTACCTATCAAACAAATAAATTCAGATCTCATTCCTTCTCTTGGTTAATGAAGATATACATGATAACTAAATCAATCAAGATGTCATAGGTTTTAGCTAGTGGCTAGACTTCCATGCAATACTAATTATGAAAACATATCATATTAGGCTACAAATATGATTTCCATATAGCATAAAGTAGATCATGTTATGTATCAATATTTCATTAAATTTGTAGTAAATTGTTAAGTCTTATATGGGTTGAGCCATTTGTAAATATTTGTTGGCTTTTATTTGATTAGGGGATTTCTACATAACCAAGCCAACTACTTTCACCATGGCCTCTATGGAGGATAAACACCAATCATGAAAAATAAAAAACCAAGAATTAAAGTTTTGGATCTTATCTAAGATAAATATTCTCACACTATCCAATGTAAAGTAGGTTTCAATCAAGAATAAGTTTTGTGAAGAGAAAAATGTTGCAATGTCCTATTTTGTTTTTCATAGTGCATCTTAATGAAAAGCGAGCATATTAACAAGATAATTTCAACAATATTCTCTTGGTGCACAACTGTTATGTGACTATTGTCATTTTTGTGTATTACAGTATTCAGAGGAGGCCATGGAGAGAGGATGTGGATGGCATAGAACTACTAAATCACAAAGAGGAAAGTGGGTGGAAATAGATATGACAACGGAATCTGCAAATACAATAGAGGTAAGAAGAGAAAGCAACCTCAACCAAAGGAGGAAGGTGTTTATGAATTCACAAATGCTACAACATAGAGGAGATAAAGTCATTTTTGTGTCCATGAGGCCTCTGAGGTCAAACTTATTGGTTGAAAATGCACAAGAATGGTGATTAAATGTGATTCTATGATCAAGGGAAAAGTTTGAAAATTAGGATAGCCAAAACATGATATCAATATGTCAAATATATGACTAAAATGAGGTTTTTTGTTGGATAGCATATTCATTCAAATGATATAATTGGTGTACTAAACATTATTTACTATGTTGTATATTATAGAGACAAGGCCATACAACAGTCGTGTCATATATCAAATGGGACAAAAAGTGAAGTGAGACATCAAATTACTCAAATTTTGACTTAGGAAAAAATGATCTAATGGAATTTTTGATACGTCAATCTTTTCTACTGATATTATTGAAATTTATAATGTATTCTTCAATCTTGACATAAATTAATGCATGTTGTTGATAATTTAAGATGGAGATTGGATCAAATGCAGAGCCTAAGCATTCAACTAGCCAAAGAACAAGATATGTATGTGGACGTGGACCTAAAAGCTGTTAAATCACGTAGTGAAGCAATGGGTGGAAAAGGGATATGACAATGGATATTGCAGACACAACAAATGATTGCACTGAAGAAGAGGTAGGTCAGGGCTATAGTACATGGGATGAATACTTTAAGAAATTGTTGTTTGTGGATGTTTTGTATGTTGTGGAAAGAAATAATTTAAACAAGTGATTGTATAAAGACATTACAATCAATTCAAATCGAATAGGAATTGTGGTGAGGAATTTTCCAATTTGATATAAATAACATGTATACTTCATTTAAACATTGTTTTATATTATTTAAAAAACTATTTTTTTCTTAATGGATACTTGCAAGATAAATTTCTTGGTTTAATGTTTCTTGGATCACCAACTTCCAGCCTAGAGGGAAATGCTCATTTATTAGATGATACATCTAGCAAAAATATGTGCCAATATAC
>VDFB02386981.1:0-21362 GCA_007258455.2 Sequoia sempervirens
TATAAAAAGGGGGCTTGAGGTGAGAATTAGAATCAAGTTTTCTTTCAGGTGACGAAGTCTTGAAGCAGTGGAGATAATCAAAAGAGAGGTCTTGTGGAGGTTCTTTCAGATCATTCTCGCATATTAGAGCGTCGTTACGCTGCCGAAGTGCCTGGAGAATGATGGAGGTGTTTTTGTAATTGATTTGGAGATTAATCGGATCGGTCACACTCTATTGGAGTGGACCCGGAGACGTAGTCACTCTCGTGACGAACTCCGAAATCAAACACTGTTTGCACTTCTCTTCTTCTCTCTCTTTCTGTCTCTCATTTCCTTCATTTCTGTTAAATCACCTTGTTATTACTTTCATTCTGTTATTTCCTTAAGTTAATTTCGTTTTAATTAACTTGAAATAATCTTTGTAAAAGCATTGTAAAAGTTTAAACATTTAAACTGCAATCTAGTCTAGATCCTACACTGAATCAAGTTGGTATGAGCTTTAGGGTGGCTATTATTGCAGGTTATTTGTTTTGAATGCTAAGCAGATCCGGAAGGGATTCAAAGAGGCGAAGAGCAAGCTCGAGACTTTGGTCGGGGCCGGGAGGCGAAAAATTTATTTCGAATGTCAGTTTCTGGAATGGAGGTTCCTGAAGAGATTAGTGAGCAGGAGTTTCGAAGAGCATTCCTTGAGATGAAGGCAAAGGTGGACATACTTTTTCAGGAGAGACAAGAACGGAAGGCACGTGAAGAAGGTTCGTCGAAGCAAGAAGATCGCAAAGACATGAAAGGGAAACAACATGAAGATGGTGGCAAGAAACCAGATCATCCCTTTTCTTCTTCTCCTCCCTCTTCTCCTTCTCCTTCTTCTCCATCTTCTCCTCATTCTATTTCTTCTAATCCTTTCAAGAGTGGGTATAAACCTAAAATAAAACTGGATGTAAAATTTGATTTGCCTAAATATTGTGGTGAACTTAATGCTGATAAATTGGATGATTGGATTCAACAAATAGAGGTCTACTGTAGAGTCCAGAATCTAATAGATGATGTTGATAGGATCCAATTAGCTACTCTTCGTTTAGGAGGTACAGCCTTAACTTGGTGGGAGAGTAGGTCTAAGGCAGAAGTTTCACAACATGGTAGAGTCAGTTTAACTTGGGCAGAATTTATTAATGCACTTAAGAAACAATTTTATCCCCTAGGACATATGCAGCAGTTAATGATGGACTGGCAAATGTTTAGGCAAGGGAAAGGTCAAACTGTCCAAGAGTACACCCATGAATTTAGGAAGAAGGCTATTGCTTTGAATGTTCCTTTGTATACCCAGGACACGTTGTTGAAGTACATAGGAGGTCTACATTCCTACCTTAGGCATTCCATTTGGTATTGAACCCTTGTAATTTGGATGAAGTGTCTGTTCAAGCTACACACTTAGAGTCAAGGGGTAAAGGATCTTTCATTGACAAGTTTGATAATGATGTAAAGAAATCTTCTAAGAATGCAGAGACAGGGAAAGGAAAGAAGGCAGCTACAGTTAAGAAGGATGAGAAACTTTCTTGCACTCATTGTGACAAGGAAGGTCATGATGAAAACCACTGCTGGAAGTTACATCCCGAACTGAGGCCTAAGTGGGCTCAAAGACGGAATCAGAAACAGAAGGGTAAGGATAAATCCATGAATGTTGTTATGGATCTTGGCTCAGATTCAGATGATGAGACTAAGATAACAGCGATGGGTCTAAAAGGTAAAGCCTCTATTTTTGGTGTTTCTGTTGCTAGTTGTGCTTCTACTTCCACAGTTAATGATTGCTCTGAAGATGTTAAGAGGAATGAGCTTTTTCATTTAAGGGTTATGGCTAAGAACAGTAAAATCAATGCACTCATAGATAGTGGTTCACAAGTTAATCTGATTTCAGAAAGTGTTGTAAATAACTTGGGATTAAGAACTACACCACATAAGAAACCTTATCCACTAGGTTGGATTTGTGAAAATGATAAGTTGCAAGTAAAGAAACAATGCACCTTAAGGTTCACAATTACTAGTAAATTTGTGGATGAAGTTCAGTTTGATGTAGTTCCATTGGATATCTGTGGGATAGTGCTTGGTAGCCCTTATCTTTATGACAGAAAAGCAATCTTCTACAGGCAACAAAATCATTATCACTTGTTTAAAGATGGCATTCAGTACATAGTACATTCTCACAAGATTAAGACTGATCAATCTTTTGCAAATACAGGACAGTTAAAGAGGGTAATTAATGCAAGTAAAGAGTTAACTCTTATGTCTGTCAGTACAGGTGATTCTACACTTGAACTTGGAGTAGCTAACCAGGGTCAGATGTTGCAGGATGCACTTGCAGTACAGCATGAGAAAATGATTATTGAAAGCATTGATGGATCCTTGGGTAATAATGTTCCTGTTGTAAATGATCGAATTATTGTTGACTTATTCTCCTTCATTTATGCATTGGTTTTCAGCTTGATGCTAGTCAATTTTTGTTGGTTAGCGGCTATGGCAATTGATGTAGATGTTTATGGAAGTGATAACATTATGTTTATGTTCAACAACATTGTTGCAGTCTTTATTGTGCTTGTGAGCCAGGTTTTCAAATGTACAAAAGATACAGGACAAGTGGGGAGGCCAAGTCCTCACTTATTGTCAGAGTAAATGTCACTTTTGGAGGTCCAAAAGGTCTTCAGTGGGGAGGCCTGATCCGGTGGACATTTTTTAGTGGAAATTGAAGTGTTCCATTTCTCTCCCGTCAGCACCATCAGAAAAGAGCTCGTACGTCGGTTCCCAGCAGCTTCGAGCCGGAGCAAAAGAGAGTCCGTTTGCACGAGTTATGGCGGTCAAACCGCCGGTCCAAAGCCCAGGATCGAGTTGGGAAGTGAAAAAATGATTGGTCAATCGGCCAGGCGGCGTCAAATCAAAAACTTCGTCGAGAACGAATTCCGGCAACATTAGTTCGTCGAAATCCGACATCGGACGCGAGAGTTATCAGCGGTCAAAGCTCCTGGTTGACTTGGTAATCGGAAGGTGAATGATGACGTCAGCATCCGTACAAGATGACGTTAGCAGTCCGTATAAATCTGAAGTGGACCAACCAGATGTTGACACGTGTCAAGTCCGTACAGGTGACGTGGCATGTGAGTCAGATGGTACGGATCTATCGGCGGCCGACACGTGGCATCCGTACACAGTTAGCATCGACGTGGCAGTCTAGTCACACAGTCCAGTCAGCATCCGGTCAGCGGCACAGTTGGCATTACACGTCATCAGCCAGTCATCAGACACGTAGGCTACGGCGTTAGTGACACGTCTACATGTTCGGCGAATGAGAGTTTGCCACGTGGCACCCTCCTGGTGCGACACGTGGCCCCATCTTCTGCTCTTTGTCGGCGATTCAGATTTGGTTGTTGTTTGTTAAGAAATTTGTTATATTGTTGCAAAATATGCTACCGGCCGGGATTCAAAACTGCCACCTCTCCTGTGCGAAGCCTCCGCGCCACCATTAGACCAAAAGTCATGCGCTATACTATATATAGCGGTCGGGTTATTTTTGTTAAGAAAATAGTTTGGATTTGTTAACAAAAAGCCAGCCGGCGGGTTTGGAACCCGGACCGGCTGGCTAATAAAATGGTTAGCCACTGATGCACCAACGCATAGCTCTAAGTATTATATGGAGCTCTGTTTATTTTGTTCGAGTTGTTAACCCGAATGCCTTTAAAATGAACAGAAACTCCCTAATTTAAATGAACTTTAATCTTTTTAAAGATTAAAATATAACCTCCCAAACGGCAAAAGCCCGGGAATAAATAAATGGAAGGGCTTAAATTATGTTAGGGAGATTTTTTTTTAAATTATTATGTAAAATTAGGGAGATTTTTGCAGATTTTTATGTATTTTGGAGAGATAAGGTGATTTGGAGAATATTTTGCAAATCAATTGGTTGAGAGCCAAATTGAGCAAATTCTTTGTATAAAAAGGGGGCTTGAGGTGAGAATTAAAATCAAGTTATTTTCAGGTGACGAAGTCTTGAAGCGGTGGAGATAATCAAAAGAGAGGTCTTGTGGAGATTCTTTCAGATCATTCTCGCATATCAGAGCGTCGTTACGCTGCCGAAGTGCTTGGAGAATGGTGGTGTTTTTGTAATTGATTTGGAGATTAATCGGATCGGTCACACTCTATTGGAGTGGACCCGGAGACGTAGTCACATTTGTGACGAACTCCGAAATCAAACACTGTTTGCACTTCTCTGTTCTCTCTCTTTCTGTCTCTCATTTCCTTCATTTCTGTTATGATTACCTTGATATTACTTTCATTTTGTTATTTCCTTAAGTTAATTTCGTTTTAATTAACTTGAAATAATCATTGTAAAGCATTGTAAAAGTTAAGCATTTAAACTGCAATCTAGTCTAGATCCTAGGATCATCATGCTCCTCCTATCTTCCCTCCCCATGCTCCTCGACCTTCATGGCCTCTACCTCTAGAGTGAGCATCTTAGCATGCTATTCTCCCTCCCCTACTACCACCTCTACTTCTAGCCTCAACTCTAGCTCATCCTCCTCCATCTCCTCCTCCTTTTAGATTGGTGGTAACTATCCCACTACCCATAACCATATGTCCCTCCTCCTCCTCCATCGGTCTCCTCCTCATCCTTCCCATCCATATCCCCCATTATCTCCCCATCCTTCATCTCGTCATCCACCATCACCTCTCCCTCCACCCCTCCATCCTCTGTCACCTCTCCGACCTCTTGGGACCCTTCCTCTATGCTCTACAGGTGGTAATGGTCAATGGATCAACCAATAGGCATCATACTATGGCATGATCCCTACATCAAAATCACATCCTCTCCCTCCTAAGTCTAATGGTTGTAGGGCATCAATCTCCTGCTTAGTTGTGGTGATAATCTGAGGCCCCCATGGATGAACCTCTCGGGAGGACCTTGAAAACTCATCTCCGCCCATGGGAACACCCTATCTCTCCTCAAAATACCACCTGACCCGCTTTGGAAGATACATCTCTATAATGTTTTGGGTCTAAACTGTCTACCCGATAATATATCTTGGCTATCATCACCATGGCAAGTGATCATCCTCACTGATCCATAAATCATAGGCTTTGTATGGTCTCTAGATGAAGTTGACCAATGTGTCTAGTCCATGCCTCCAATAGCCTACATCACCCACATATGTCTGTGATAGTGTTCCCCTAAATAGATACACATATGGAGCACCTACACCCAACTAATGAACCATTGGTGGATGAAACACTACTATATGCTCCTAGGTCCATATCATCAGCGATGTGACCCCGTAGCTCAAGCTCTATCCTCCTCTATAGGAAATATCTTGTAACTAGAAATAAAGTATACCCAATAAGCATGGTCCCCATGCATACACTACACCATGTTGGACCATCCCCTTGAGCATCTCTCCCCAGCCTATTGGGAAATTGCGACCTCTATGATTAGGAATCATCACCCCTACTATCAATGTGCACAAAACATAGTCATACCAGACATACCTCTTTGCCAAGGTCTCCCATATAATCTCATATTCCTAGATCCCAAGCTCTGCATCATCATCATGGTCATAATGCTCATAGATTTCTTGTAATCCTCGAGTGGGGTCATAGTGTACTCACTCGCTATGAATAAAAAGTTGTAATATCTTGTAGACATCCTCAAGGGTGACTATCACCTTCCTAATTGGTAAATGGAAGCTCCTAGTCTTGGAGTGCCATCACTCTACCAACATTATCAGCATGCCCCTATTTTCCCTAATAATGGGCATATAGGTGACATCAAATAAACCAAGATCCAACAATTCCTATTTCTCCACATCATCTAGCTAGTCCCACAGTCGAAAAACATCTGGTTGCAACTCCTGCATATAGATAGGAGGCAGACACTCCTGAAATCATCAAGCAAGTCATCATGTCAATCTAAGACCTTCAGTTGACCTATTGAACCTGAGTTGACCAAGTCAAAATATCCTAAACTAGGGAAAAATTTTAACTAGGCAATTGTGTCACTATTTTTTAAATGCGTCACATATATTTTCCATTGGCTCATAACTCCAATTGCATTGCTCACCATTCAAATGTGTCATTTTGTACAACGCTTGCATCATAAAACATCACTTGTGTCATTCTTTTCCAGATATGTGACTTAGAAAGTTAGTTGCATCGCATAATTTGATGTGGCATGATGCAACCATCCCTACCCTAGCCTAAGCAATTGCGTCATGATGAGACGATTGTAGTGAACTGCTACTCATCTATGTCACTCGCATAAGCAATTGCATTGCATCTCATGCGACACAATTTCCTAGTAAATTATTTTCCTATCTAAATGCACAAAAATAAAAATAAATAAAAGGAAAGTTTAAAGTACTCATTGGGGTGGGCACTCCCTCAGGTTGGCAGTAGGTATGGATCTAGTATATGTGGTAGGAGGTGTCTAGAATCGATGACATTTTCTCATCCAAATCATTCAGAACTCCAAGGTTTTTTGAAATTGGGAATGCACAAATAACCTATTTTCTCACTCAACTTCCTATTTATAGGTTGAAAATTAGGGTTTCCTCATACCTTGTCTATTTGGTGCACTTTTTGATGATTTTAAACTTGAATTTGACACCCTTACCGACCTTGAAAATCAATTTTGTCTTCACCATTGGATTCCTAGCCATCAAATTATCTTCGCAAGGGGCATACCTATACCCTACTTTCACTGGGGAATATTTTGACTGAATTTCTTTGACACAACATGAGGAACTGCATTATGTCAAAGAGGGGAAAAATGTAGGCACTAAAAAATGTCTTAGACTGCCAGTATCATTTTTCTTGGTCTCTATCTCTGTATAATTATATAACTTTAACTATTTAATTATTCTTAATCATGTTCTTCTATTAATTAAATTGAATTTTTAATTATTTAGTTAATTCACTTCTTAACTTTATTTTGTCTTGATCAATTAAATAAATTTGATTGTGTCGCTAATTCCCCCTTTCTTCAATAATGAAATAAATTACTATTTATTTAATTATTTGCTTATCATTACTCATCTATAGTTAAATAATTAAAATTAATTATTTGACTAATCATTAATTTTTTAATTCTTCTATGGTTAAATAGTTTTCAAAATTATTTAACTATCTCCCAATGTCTCTATTTTATTAAATAATTAACTCAAATTAATTATTTAATGTCTCATGCCCATGTTCCCATTTAATTAAAATTGATTCCACAAATCATTTTAATTAAATGACCATTTTCTCCCACTTGCCTGTTTCCTCAAATAAATAATTTTGATAAATTATTTATGCCTCCACTTGTGTAGAGATTCCTTCTCATGAATTAACTATTTTAAATTTTTAATTACTCCAAATTCTTTCTTCACTATCTCATTTTCAAATCCTGACCATCGATTGACACCAGTCTCTTCTCAATCTTGGTTGTCCATTTTGTAACCTCCCTTTTCTTGTGTTACATGTCTTCTCATCTGTCGATCTTTGAATCTTTCTAAAAGATTGATCTTGTCCATCCATTCAAATGGTTTTCTATAAAAGAAGCCTTTCTCCATTTTTTCCTTAACAACCACTTATCTCCAAATTTCTTGCTTACAATTTGCATGTATTTGCACAAGTTCTACAAATCTGAGGGAATATTTGCAAAATAAGGAGAGACAAGAGAAGTGATTCAACTTCAATGTGGAGTGTTTTGTTTCTTTGTTTTCATTTTTCTCTCTTCATTTGATTTTATTCTCTTGTTTTAGATTGGGTTTTGGCTTAAAAGTGTTGTGGTTGTCACTGGGATCTAGGCTAACTCATTTTAACCCATCTTACACCATTATTTTTCTTGAATAGAACCCTTCATTTAATCATATAACTCTAAGATTTTATTTTTAGGTATCTTTTTTTATTCCTTTACATATGATTAGGGTCGTTATTACTAACCAGATAATACCATGTATATGAATATCAATCATCTTGGTCTTTGATGTCCAAAGTATATTGCTAGCTAGAGATTTGGATCAATCTTAGTGATTTATTTAACTAGGGATTTCCCTCAGACAAGCTTCATGGTTAGAATATCTAAATAAAACTCTTTCAAAATTGTAACCCACTTAGCTCTCTTTTCTCTGAGCTCGCCCATGTTAGTAGCATTTTTATTGCAACATCAAGAACAATAACCTTGATTATACTTTTGAGAATGTAATGTCTAAATTTTCATACTGCTTTAACCAAAGTAAAGGTTTGTTTTTTAATATCCATGTATCTAAGCTCCACTTCTTTAAATGGAGCACTCATGAAAGCAATTGGATTCTCTTCTTTGTTCTCACTCCTTTGTGTCAATACTATTGCACATGTGTGACCAGAATCAAAAGAGTAAATATAAAAAGGTTTAGTGTAATTCAAACTTACCAACATCAGTGCTTCTGTAACTACAATTTTCATATTCTTAAAGGAAATCTTGGCTTCACTTGTCCACTCAATATTTGCATCTTTCTTCAACATATCGTTGAGTTTTTTCACTATCTCAACAAATCCAATGATAAATTTATGGACAAAATTGATCTTACCGAAGTATGATTTTAATTCTTTCTTACTTCTTGGGGGATATAACATGAGTAAGGAAATCATTCTATCTAGGTTTACTAAAATAAATCTTTCTGAAATAGTGTGTCCCTAAAGCTTTCCTTCAGTCACCCTGAAAATGCATTTCTTAGGATTTAATGAAACTCCATAAGTTTGACACTTTTGCAATATTTCTCTAAGATCACGAACATGATATCCTTTGTTCTTGGAAAACACTATGAGGTCATCCACGTATATAATAATAAATTTTCCTACCAAATATTAGAAGTTATAATCCATAACTCTTTGGAATGTGGCTCTGACATTTATCAATCCAAATGGCATCCTTCTATAAGAAAAAGTTCCCCACTTTGTAGTGAACATTGTCTTCATCTGATCTTCCTTTACAACCATTACTTGATTGTACCCAAAGAATCCATCCAAGAAGGAAATCATTTGTGAGCCATTAACAATTTGTATAACTTCTTCCAATGAAGGCAGGGGATAATTATCCTTTTCAAACACCTTATAAAGAATCCATAAATCCACACACAGTTGTATATATCTATTCTTCTTCTTCACAAGCACTAGATTTTCCACCTAGGTAGAATGTCTAATAGGAAAAATTATCTAGGATGAGAGGAGATTTTATACTTCCTTTTGGATTAAAGGTTCCAGGAGTACATTTACATGTCGTTGTTTTTGTTGGAAAGGCTTTACATCAGGCTTTAATGGAATTGTATGAGTGGTGATGGAAGTATCATAAGTCTTCAAATCTTCATACGTCCATGCTATATGTTTCCAATAATCTCTAAGTGATTGAGAAATATTTCTTTATTCTTGCTTAGTACATACCTTCCCTATAAACATGTTCTTGGGATCTTCTTTGGTATTTAAATTATATAATTCAAACTGCCCTCCATTGTTTCTGGGTAAGTCTTTTTGCTAGCCTATCTGATCTACATTGAATTTTTCCATTTGAGCAATATATTTTTTCAATTATCTGTGCCTCGAAGATACCAATATTAGTGATAAATTCCAATATATAATGATAATATTTGAACACCTATGAATTTGTAACATTATCAGGAGCCAAAGGTAACTGCACTAGCTCAAAATTTAACCTCCTCAAATTGGAAGCCTCTAAAGGTTCTAGAGCACTAGCAATAGTAGCCAGAGTGTCAGATCTTTGATTGAATCTTCGTGGGATGTGAGTAATATTAAAGGCATCAAAATATTCTATAAAGTCCCACACTTTGTGTTGATAACTAGACAAGCACTTGTAATGATAAACATATTATTTTTGGACTTTCTTGACCACCATCTCCAATTCATCAAATACCTTAAGAATCTTAACCTTTTTCTTGATCACAAACATCAAACTATGAATTAGAGCTTTGTATTCTGCCATATTGTTAGTACACTGGAATTGTAATCAATAAGCAGCAAGAAAAGGCTTACCTTGCAGACTGATGAGCTCAACTCCAACTCTAATTCCTTGTTTTGATATTGACCCATCAAACTTAAGGGTCCAAGTTTGATCCTCTGCAGCTCTGAGCTTAGCATTCTTGAGAGTTGACAAATTAACATTTTCAATCTACTTGGCCTGCATTTTATCTTCAAGTATTTCTAGCTCAAACCTACTAAGAGTAGTATTTTCTGAATAGTGTTGGCTTTCAATTCTGTGAAAGATTTCTAAGAACATCACACAACTATCCTTTGAATGTTCAAAATTATGTAACTTGCACCGACCCTGCAACAAGAAACTTTTCATTAAATCTTTAATTTTCTCCCTCTTTCGAGCTTCTTTAGCAATTCTTCCAGAATTTATCTAAATGACTATCTTCTTCAAAATAATAATAATCTAATTTGACTAACATGTCTATTCCAGGAGTTATCTAATTATACTTTTTAGCATTGCACATAAAAAATTCTTCTATTTTAACTCCAAAACTTCAAATTTTATAAACTCCTGGTTCTACATCTATGTATAGAACTTCATTTTTTTTATTATAATCAGTGATCATGTATTTCATGTGCGGATCTCTCTCAATATTGATATGATTGGGAACTCCTTTCCATGGTAACCACATATGTGAGAAGTCAGTGACCATATATCCATTCAAAGTCTTTGAATAGTCTCTACTCAACAACAACCCATAAGTATTAGGTATGTCAACAATCTGAATATCTATATAATACTCAATCTAGGGATCTGACGCTAACTACATATGAATATTGGTTAATTCTCCAACTACATTTACTTTAGTTGTATCAAGTTGAGTGACTTTCTTTAGGGAATTTTATAGATTTAAACCTAGTGTCTGACATGTGGACAAAGGCATCACATTGGTAGATGCTCTAGAATCTACTAAGCATTTATGGAGGTTTTTACCAAATATTGCACATCTGCCATAGGAACTATATTCTTGTCTTTTTCCTTAGTGGATTTATCCTTCACTTGGGATTCTTTACTAAGCTTGCTTTCTTTTGGAAAATATTCTAAGGTATTCAAGAAAGCTTTCCTAATCACAGACATTTTAAGCAATTCTAATAAAGAGAGGCTAATTTTTACCTTTTTGATCTCTTTTGCTAAATAATTAGTCAAATTATTTTGATCAACGGGTTCTACTTTTTCACTCCATGGAACATTCAATGAGTTATATTGAGAGGTCACTTTGGGTAACCCTTGAGTGTTATTTGAATTATCATCTGGTGGAGTTTTAAAGTTGTTTGATGGGATTGATGTGGTCAAAGGTCCTTTGAATCTACTTCCACCATTTGTGTTACTTCTCAGGTTGTAACTATGTCCTTTTGGATATTGTTGAAAAGAATAAATTTCATTAGCTTCATCTTGAGGTTCATTTTCATCTTGATAAGGAAACATGTAGGTTTCTAAAGTCATGGCTAAACTAACTCCTTGTTCATAAGTATGACTCTTGACACTAGCAGGTGACTGAAAACATTTGTAACTCTCAAGAACTAAAGAAAATTCATATCCTACTAGAACTAATTCATTCCCTCATGGAGGATGAGAGTCACATTGTTCATTATAATGTGTAGCAGCTAGAAAAATATATGATACAGTTTTAAACTATAGAAAATCCACTTCAAAATGAGCATTTATGTTGTGGATTCAACACCAATTGTTCATCACAAGGTCAACTAAATTCACCATTGAAACAGGCCTAACATAAGAGGAATTAGCATTATCTAAAGGTGTGGATACTCCTCCATTATTTGGTTGTGTGTTCCAAGGTCTAGGTGATCTAGGAGAATTATATGCTTGACTTTGAGAACTTTGATTATTAATCTTAGAGTAAAAATTTTGATTTCTTAATTTTGTAGCCTCTGTGGTTAATCTTTTGAGTTGAGCTACATGATTTCCTTAATTTTTTCATTATCTTCTAAGATTTTGACCTTTTGACTCTCTTGATTCTATGAAAAGAAATAATTTCCTTTGTGATGCAACTTTATGATAGCTGGACTAGGGTGTGAGACTAAAGCTTGATTATTTCTTGGTTGAAAGAAACTATTTTGAGGAAATGTCCCATTTTGGACTACTAAAGGAAAATAATTTGGAGTCATTAGATGATTTAATAAAAATACATTCACACTTGAAATAGTATAATTATTCAATCCATTTCCACCATTTACAAATGATCCACTTCTAAGGTGTTGCATTTCAATTTACACTTACAAATTTAGCATAGGCTTCTAGTAAAGTAGTGGGAGGATTTTCCCTTCATTTCACAAACATAACAGTTAAAGGATCTACTATCATATAATAAATAGTGATGGTGGAAAAATTATCCACTACATAGGTTGCTTGTAACCTAGAATAAGCCTTTTGAAACCTGTCATTAAAAGTAGTTATAGGTTCACCATCACACCTTTTGATTTGAGAAAATTGGCGATATATCAAAGAAGGATCCACCAGTGTTCTAAACCTGGCTAAAAATTGAATTTCCATATCTTTCCATGATCTAACCGAATTATGAGGTAGGTAGATGTACCACTGGTAAACTTCATCACTCAAGGTATAAGGGAACAACCAACATACAATGTCTTCATGTTGTATCCTTGCTCTAAAACATGTATCCTTAAAGATACTAATATGTTCTTTTGCATCTTTGTGAAGATAATACGTAGGACACAGTTTATCCATATTTTTTGAAAGATCATTATACATAGAAAATTGAATCAATGACTCTACATTAAAGAAATCCATCACTGCAGGTGGGGAAGGTATAACAACAATCATATTTTGTGGTATTTCACTCGCGCTTCTAAACCATTGGGGTCTAGATGACATTCAAACACTAAGTTTGACTAATGTCACGTGGGGATCGCTAGATTAGGACCTAATGACTCTATGAGAATCCATCTTCAACCCTAAAAAAACCAAAAGAGCTACAGATCTACCCTACTTCTAGTGCTAGTTCCTGTTGATCATGATGTTAGTTGCACACCAATAGTGTAGATAAATCCTCATAGATAGACCACATGAACCTATCTTTACTTGAAAGATTGAAGTAGGAAAACCTAAATCTTAGCCTAACTCAACTTAATCCCAAGGCTCATTTATGTCAAGTCTTTACCATACTAGTTTCACATCAGGGTATGTTGTGATAATGTTGTTAATCATGCGGGGTGAATGGTTTTTTTGGGTTCTCAAAGGAATCATAGGGATAGGTAAAAGATAATCTCAGTCTAGTTATTTGACAACTTCATGAAATCAACAAATTTGCATTAACATTTCATGAACCTCAAATAATCTTGCTTTCACTTAAGAAAATTTAGCTTTAATCATTCAACAATATCATGGAATCAAAATATTTTCACTAAAATTCCATTCATTCATCTCTTTTTTGGAACATTTTCTGAAATTCAAACATCTATTCTAAAATAAAGCATCAAAATTACTGAAATAGTAAATTTTCTCTAAGTTATTATCCATGCATGCCTCAAGAATTAACCAAACTAGAGAAAACCATTCCATACATCACTATATTGCTTCATAGCTAAGCACATAATGATGAGATGTTTTAAAGAGAAGGGGTATCATTTTCCACCGAATAGTGTCATTATCCACCCTTAAATGGCGCAACACACAATCGTTTCCAATAGGAACAAACAATCATCTACGTAAGATTTCATATTAGGAGATAGCTTTTAAATTGGCTATGATATTGATTAGCTTCTATGAAACATAGAAATTTTTAATATGGAATGGAATAAAAAAACAAGAAAAATAATAAAACTTAAAGAAGTTTTGATTCTTTGACATCCACAAATTTTGAACTTAAAATAAAAGTAGAGTAGTAAATGGAATTTTATAGGAACAAGGCCCAAAATTTTAAACTTGGGTCTGTCAAAGAGAATCATAAAAAGAAAATTTAAATGTAACACATGGTAGGTAACAACTGTCATCAGAATAAATTCTAGACAATTAAAATCTTTGACTTCTTCATCAGCATCAATCTTCAACTCCAAGCTCTAGCACACAAAAGCTCTACATAAAACAATACCATAGATATTCTTCAATCTTTGGGAATAAACCACCTTCACTAAGACAAGGAACAACATGTAAAACTCATTTCAAAAGTATATCCTTGTACTAAACCTCTAGTATCAGGTATTTAGTTATTTATCCTTCTTTATTGAACTCTGAATCTGAAGAATCTTCTTCACCTTTCTTTTCCTGATACTCCTAAAAAGCAAGCAATACTTGATGCATACATTCCTTTGAAACTACTTCAATTGCCTTTTAGCTGTATTTTAGCCTAGTATAATCTTCTGATATCTAGATGATATTTTCATTCCTTTACATCTTTTATGTCTCATATTTAACTATGGAATTCCTGCACTTTATAATTTCATCAATAACCTCCTGGTTTAATGAATGAATAGGGTCCTTATTTACTCTTTCAAGCCACTACTTGAAATATTTAATCTCTTTATCACCCTACCCTAGACTCTGAAGATCACAACTTTGTCGTGCTATCATTTCAATAAAACCTTGATCTTTTTCAATCAACTTAATACATCTTTCAGTGACCTGTTCAAATCCTTCCACACATTTTATCAAAGCGTCACTTTCCCAATTCACTTGTTTCTTCCATTTTTCAAACATCGTAACCTCCTGTTCTGTGGTTATCTTCTTACTTACCAATTCTTGTACATTGACCTAAATAAGAGCTTTTAAGTTTCATCTCTCTACATCAATTTGTTCTTGGAAAAATCTACATTCTCCTTCTAGTCTCTTAGACTTTTCGCACCAACAGTATTCCTCCTTATACTTCCCAATTACATATGTGATTAATTCATCTCCTTGCCTCACCAAGTACTCCATCCATTCTTCAAATATAGTTAATTTATGGTGAAGTGATGCAATAGCATCCACTTGCTCCTTAGACATAAGTACTAGATTTTGAGGAAATTCAACCTATGCTTGATTAGATTGGGCTAATCACTCGATAAAGTTTTCTAGGAGGGAAATTCGTTCTTTCAGCTCTCTTTTCTTTTGTTTACTTTTTTTTCACCCTAGCAATAGTTGTCTCTAAATTCATTTTCTTCTCTTCTAATTCTTGTCCCCAAGATGAATTCCCAATATTAATAGTTGTCACCCTATAATCCCTAGGTGTCATCTCCTGATTTCTTTTAGCTACCACCAAGGTAGCTATATTGAGTGCTCTTCCTTTATCTACATTTTTTTTCATAACATGTTTTTTTCTTTGCTCCTCACCTAGGTTTAGGGGTTTTCACTTGTGTTAAGCTTCTAATATATAGAGGCACTAGTTCCACCTCCAATGATAGAGCCATTTCCCTGACTAACCAATCAGGTTCTTCTTCAACATTTCTTTGTTCTTGATTATCTGCATGTTCAAGAACTTCTCCTCTTGAACCTGTGTGAACCCCAATCCAAATACCTACAAAACAATAAGAACAAACACATTAGATTAGGTAATGCAAGCAAGAACAAGGATTCCCCGTGAAATCCATTCACAAAGTTCAAATTAGGAAAAAAACAATGAACACAATGAAAACAACAAAATAGAGATTAAATCCTAATTAAACTAGCAAACTCATGATCCATGGGGAAATTGGTGCCAATTTGATGTGAAAATTGGCCCTTTACCCAATTCCTATGATGCAAGATTGATGTATGTTGATTGAATGTTGATGGTGATCCACTTTGTTGATGGATGAGTGCTTCAATGGAAAAACCTGCATAACCTAGCTATGATTCAATGATATTGGATGGAAATGACTAAATATTTGAGCATAGTAGTACTGCATAAATTGTGGATGATCAAATGAGGAATGAAGCCTCTTATTTATAGATGAGATTGAAGGATGAATGTCCAAAATAAAGCAATGTGGGACTAACATTCAACCAATGGCAAGATGTCACTTGTCAATCTATGAGTGGATGGAGGATGTGCAAGTTTTGAGAATTGTGCCAATAAATGCCTATTTTTGAATTTTGAATTTGTTGAAATGACATGCAAGAGGGAAGGAAAAATGCATTAAATGCCACTTGGCTCAAGGCAAAGGACATGTAAGATGAAGTAAATGCCTTGTTGGATGTACATGTCAACTTGGATTTTTGAATTCAGACTTGGAGAATATTCTAAAAGATGCCTTGTTGAGGAAAATAGACATTTAATAAATCAATTAAATCTATTTTCATGTGCAAGTGGTAAAAGCTAGAGGATGGGACATGATAGGAGATTAAATTAATCAAAGTTAGTTAATTTAATACAAAGGGGATTAGATGATGTGACCTATTTGGTTTAAAATTTTTTGGGTTTTATTTTAAAATCAAATGTAAGGAAGGAAATAATGATAAAGAGATTAATTAAATAAAGAGATTTGATTTATTTAATTAAAAAGAGATGATGTTAGATTGACGATAAAGGTTTTAATTTATTTAATTTAATAGATAGACTTTAGATATTTAATCAAATAAAATAAATTATTTAATTAAATAGGATAATTAGATCAAGATGATTAATTTAATTATCGAGAGAGGTGACTTAATTAGATAACTGGTTTATTTAATTAAGAGAGGAATATTGATGAATTTGTCAGATAGGAATTATTTGATTAAATATGGTTGAATGAAGGATGATTAGGGATGAAGCGATGTTGTTAGTAGTGGGATTAGATGCACAATGTCAATGGTACATTTGCATTGTACCATTTTTTCCCTCTTTGAAGCAATGCACTTGTTGCATTGGTTCAAGATAAGCGATCTTGATCAAAGCCAAAAAAAATTCCTTCTAAAGAAATATTTCCCCCCTTTAACAATAAAATAAAGAGAAAAACATACCAATATATTGCTAGAGGTGGAGGCCGAAATTTCAATTTTGTGATCTTAGAAAAAAGAAGGAACAAAAGATTAACAAGCCGGGTCAAAAAGGCTGGGAGGCCAAAAATGTGTCCTAGCGCCAATAAAGCTTGATGTAAAAATAGGCCTCAAGCTGGACAAAAACAACTTCAAGGGTCCAAGAGCTAGTAGGATAGCCAAGTAGGGTGAAACCCTGGTATTTTCAAGATTAAAAAAAGGCTTTGGGGGTCACTTTGGGTTCATTTTTCACACACGTATCTAACCAGCCTTGAAGTTGAGACTCGACCTCTTGTGATATAGCTGCTTGATAACTTCGATGCATATTTCTAGCGGTGGACATACTAAGCCACGACATTGGGGCACAGTAAGTGATCCTCCTTAAGCTTTATTTTTTGTTTTTATCGCTCATTTAATGCTTTCAAAGTTAGCCTTTCTCCAGCAGCGCTATATAGTGCCACTCAAAAATCAAACTATGCCACTTGGTGTCAAATTGTGCCACGACGGTGGAGTTTGGAGTTTGAAAATTCTGACGCTGAGGTCATGGCCCACGGGGTCATTTCTAAAGTGCAACGTGGCAGTTCTTTAGTGATAGGAATCTTTGCAAACTACGCCACTGGGAAGGAAAGTGCACCCTTGGCGGTGTGATTTCAACATTTTTTATTACTATTGGTTGATAAAAATCAAATTGTGACACCATCACAGATTGCAATGTTGGAGTGGTTTCTTGGGTGCCTAGCAAAATATTTTTCAATTTTTTTAACATGATGACCCTTCTAATCTGTGAGACCACAGTGAGGGCTCTACTCCTAGAGCACATCACGGGACTGAGTGGCCAGGAATGAGACCGCCCTGGGACGGTAGGTTGTGAGCACATCACCTCGCAGTGCCCATTAGCACCCACCTCGGGATGATGTCAACACTTGCAGAGAGATGGCACAGTGAGACCTCCTTGTTCCACCTTCCCATCAGCGAGGCCATTATCACCTTGGAGGACATTTGGTGCATCTTACGATTGTCAATTCATGGTCAGCGTGTCATTTTTGATATAGATGAGGGGCGGAATGCCTGCCACAGGGTCCTCACCATAGAGGACATTATTATTTGTGAGGGGCAGATCGAGCTCGAGCAACACAGGGCCCTGGCACCTCCCTTTCACTTAGTTGTTGCGGCAACTATCTCGAGTCTCGTTGCCCCAGACCAACGAGGCTAGTATTTCAATTTTGGTTGGGGACTTTGCTGGGAGTGTATGGTTATGAGTGATAGACCTATTTTCTTTACTTGGGGGTTGGTTCTTCTTGCATCCTTGTACAGATATCTCCATGAGTATGTCTACCTCAATGACAGAGCACTTGGAGCATGCATGACACTCCTCCATGTATGGGAGTGGGAGCATATTGTTGTCCTTTGGCTTCGGGTTGTTGCAGTTCTGATGGGGCTTGATGATCCCCTTGTATGGTGCTATAGAGGCTGTGTGTCCTTCACACACAGGTGAGCACGGGATTCCCTACTAGAGGAGAGTCTTAGACGAGATGCAGGTGTTCATATGGCATCCATACCTTGGTTGGCCCGAATGGGTCGACGATGTGCATAAGATTTTCTACACCCGCCAAGACCGCTTCATGCAAGGGTGAGATCACACTATGATAGAGAGATATTTGCCCGAGTGCGTGCAACATCAGTTCGGTGAGCCTCAAGATTAGCCAGATGATGATTATGTGGTCGTATTTTCCTACACCATGTCACAAGTTTCATGGGGGAAATACATTCCTGCATCGAAGGCCGTCGATAGTTTCAGACACTTGGTGGCTTGACAATGGGCCTATGATCAAAGGCCTACAGATCCAGGAATGATAGGCATATAGGGATAGGTTCTAGCCTCCCCTACATTTGAATATTCCAAGAGCAGTCCCCGATCAACAGAGGGTGAGAGGCAGAGGGGGAGGATGAGGATGGAGGGATGGTGCATGATAGGACTAGCCAACCGGGCCTCCAATTCAGGTAGTCCAACCAGTTCAAGCTGATGTTCAGAAGTAGGATCAGCAACAGGTGTCGACAGGTGCACCACCATAGGCTGGGGGTGAGGATCAGCCTCAAGTATAGCCTCCATGAGCATAGCCAACAGGGTAGGTGGATCCCTGAGATTCATTGATTGTATAGCTATAGGCTTTGGCCGAGAGAGAGCAAATTAGGGTCAAGAGGGATTATGCCATACTACAGAGACAGGCATCAGAGTTACAAGCGGCCACAGAGCTAGGCCAGAGACATCAGTTGGAGAGCATGGCAGCCTCCTCCTCTCAGGGTACAGTGTCTATTAGGTCTTACAAGGAGGCCGTCTGAGAGGGCGAGTATTATCGTATGCATTATCATGAGGTCATACTCAAGGCAACATAGGTCCCAGAGTACTCGCAGTGGATCAGTTTCAGACCAGTAGAGGGTCACAGTGACAGGGGCGAGGGCAGCATACATGGGGGTAGACCTTGATCGAGATGATACTTTTTGTGCCTTATGGGCTCCTTTTTGATAGCCTGATGGGCCTTTTTGTACTGATTGACACACATGTACAGTGATCTAATTATTTTGTACTATAATAGTTACATTATTGATGATATATATGAGATGATGATTTTGATGCAATATGATGTGTATCATTTATTTATGCATGTATGGATGATTCTATTTCTATATGTTGTGTAATGATGTTATGGTGTTATATGATGTATTTATGAATGCATTTATTTCTGATGATATATGCATTATGTAATGATTATGACTAACAAATCTATATTATGCTGACTTATGATATGCAGATATATTTATGTGGTGCATGATAATGTTGTAGTCTATATGATTGTTTGAAATGATATGATATGTAATATGAAATATGCAAAATGATATGGAAATGATCTATGGTGTACACGCAAAATGACACGAATTATGCTTATATATGAAATGATCATGGATGGATGTATGCTTTACATGTAACGGATTTTTATGTTTCTATTTATACTTATTAATGATATGATTGTGATGCTATTTATGAGATTACATGGATGATTAGTGTATGATATAATGCAATGTGAATGCAATGGTCATGTTTTTTGGATGATGAAAATGAGATGGTTTTAAGATGCTTAGAAGAACAAATATTATCCTAAACATGTTAAATGTATGTAATGTATACATGTGATGCATGTGATGCATTTACCATGATGCAATGCGATATATGAAATGATATGTTAATGCAAAGTGATATGATGATGTTTTGTGCAACATGAATGTAATGTGTGAGTATGTATGCAATGGATTATCTATAATGCTTATGTACTTATTATGTATGATTTTTTAGTAGGTGGTAATGTGAAATGGTTATGAAATGTTTATGCAAATGAATGTTATTCAGTGATTTATGTGATGAATGTAATGTGATGCAAAAAAGTGGATGCAATGTAATAAAATGGATGTGCCAATCTATGAAAAATGCTTATAATAACATGCTTATATGATGATGAAAATGCAATGTGTGTGTTTCCTATATGATATGTTGATGCAATATGCAAATGATTTGTGTATGCAAGATCGATGATGATGATGATGGTGATGATGATCAACTGTCATAGTACCTTGTTAGTGCGATAAGCAAGAAGAGAAGAAGTCATTTCAACAAGATAGAACATGATAAAAATGCAGAATGATGATGATTACTTGCCAAGGAATTGGGATTTTAAAAGGGCCAAATTTTCTTATGTTTGATGACACATGTGGTATGATGCATCAAAGTATAGAAAACCAGGATGGCGTGGTACCTAGTGTGATGGACTTTGATTTGACAAACAGATAGAATTATGTACGTTGCTGACATATGGAAACCTTGCTAGGATGAACTTCAGAAGTTTCAAACACCTCGGACCAAAACATAGAAAAGTACAACCTATCAATGCAATAGTCAACAAGCTGCCCAAAACCTCTTCCATACATACCTAACAAAGCAAGTATTTTCCAAGGTTATATTACAAGAACGTCCAACAAGCACAACAGATAGAAGATAATGATCATTGTCCCATTCCTATTTCTCTAAATCCTCTGTTCAGATATCATCGAGAAGTCCTTGGAATGAGCACAATAAGATAAGTCAAAAGATAAAGACAAAGTAAACAAACAAGTTTTTCTTCAATACCGCTAACCAAAAGGGAAGTGTTTTCTAAGGATAAGAAGCAAAACTATTGCCAAAAGATAATGCCCATTGTAGGAAGGATACATCCTAGGACATGTTAGTGGATGGCGGTACGTCATTTCATTTATCCGAAGTGTTCTAAATGATGATTGATATGGGACCAATTGGATGATGGGTTATCGACACAAAGAATTGACCAACTTGCTTACGTACCAACTGAGACCTAAGACTTGACGATTTTGAGTTTTCACTTTTCACCTACTAGACTTTTTT
>VDFB02386982.1:0-29066 GCA_007258455.2 Sequoia sempervirens
TAAGCAAGGTAAAATGAAAATAACTTAATTTTTTATTATTATTTGAAAAATTCACAAACAAGCAGAAAGGGCACCCAAGGAAAAATAAAAAAAGAGGATAAGTTTTCTTTTCATTTTTTCTATAAAGCAGCCAATCAGGAGGGAGGTCAAACTTTGGTAAAAAGGGAAGGGTTTTACTTATAAAAGGAGGTGCTTGGAGAGTTTATTTTTATTTACAAGTTAAAATTTCTCTCAGCAAGCTTCAGCATAGCCATTGGCGTCCTTCAATTTTGCATGAGATGCAAATCTGATCAATCCAAGCACAAGAGGTCAAATACTTTCTCAAAATTCTAGGTTTCTCAAGCTTCTACAGGATCACAAGCTGTGAATTTGGAGAAGAAAAATAATTTAAATCTTAAGTTTGTAAATAAATTCTAGCTTCAAGCTCACAAATTCTAGTAAAATAATTAAATTTCTCTAAATTTTCTTAAAAGAACAAGGGTTGATAATAAGAATTTATTTTTGTTTACATTTATTGCAAGCTAAATTCTAATTTTTTGGTTTCTTATCAACCCTTGCAATTGAGTTGTAGAATTCTTAATCAATTAATTAGAACACTCACCCAGCCTTGAAATTTTAAGTACAACACCTTCTTTACAATTTATGCATGTTTTCTAAATTCAAGCTTCATACAGGCACCATGTCTACATCAAAGAATGTGGGAGGAGTTAGAAATAATCAAGTAAAGGAGGTTCTCAAAGGATTTTATCCAGAATCCCAGCTATCATCCAAGTGGAAGAAAGTTGGAGATACCAACTTTGAGCAATTCAATGTAATCCAACACAAGAGAAGAATGCTTGGCACCAAGAATGAAATGCCTACACCCATAGCAGCAAACATTATCAAAGAACAAGCCAAGGGGAATTGCATTTTAGAATCTAGCTTGCTTGATTAGCTTGCAAGGTATCAGTGTTTTCCATACTCCAAGTGGCTCATCTTCCTTGTGCCATGTGTCCAAGAAGTTAGTTATGTTTTTTAGGGTCAGGGTTTCTGGAAATAATCTTGGTCATTGATCTCAAATCAATTTGGGTCGTTACTTTGTTATTGGGGTGCCTATATAAACCATTCTCATTTCATTTGTTTGGGGAGACTTGTAAAATTTTTGCTAAGAGCGCTATCAAAATAATGATTTGACTCATTGATGAGCATTTGTTAGTTTGAAAGCTTGCATGGTTTCATATTTCCTCAATAAAATAGATTTTTTTTCAACAATTTTAAATGAATGAAAGATTGATAGTATTGATAATGGTGAAATTAGTCAATACCTGTTTCAATTGAATGATTTTCAATTTGATGTGCAAGGTTAGTCTAAACTTTTAAATTACTAAATTCGAATTCCATTACTTATATTCATTGTTCAAATTGATGATGGTCTTGAGTAGTAGGATACCATTTGTAAACCCTCTTTGAAGATTGCACCATCTTCATCTAGTTGTTGTATTCATTGTACTTGTTGTATTCATTGTACTTGGCAAAGCAAAGATAGGTCTGAATTTTGCCATTCATCACTTGTCTCTTGAGTTCATAGGAGTAGTTTAGAATTAGTATAGTCTCTAAACCCTTATCCTTTTTTATTTTATTTTTAAATATTGGAAGTAATAGAACTTCATCATTCATTATCCACAACATTCATAGTCCAAAGTGATAAAGTTGAGCGTAAGTCCCCCTTGAAATACCAGCAAAACACATCAAACCAACTGAGACTATCCTACATGCATCAGGAACCTTGAAGTCTACTTTGTGATCACTTTTCTTAGCACATTGGAGTCTTTGTTCAAGAGAGAATAGGATATTCTATTGGGTATTTTATTTTAATGTTGGTTAAAGTCACAAAACCCACATCAACAGGACCAAAATTATTTTTTAGTTAAAATACTTAAATTCACTTGTGCTGATAATTTGGTTGAAAGTGTGACACAACTTTGTGTTGATACCCTATTATTTTTTCATTATTAAAATGATAAAGGGTAAATATGTGCAAAATATATTGGATGAATGATGATGTCCAAAAGGTGGAATTATTATTATTTTTTTGCTTGGAAAATATAAATAGAGATGGTGGCTATAATAAAAATATTTGATAAAATCTCAAATTAACTATAAGGTAAAAATAAAAGATTTAAAGGCTAAAATACATGGTAATGTGCATTTTTTTACTGCTAATAGATGGATTTTTATCCAAAGTTGAAGGTTTTTACTTGCAAAGTAAAATTGAGACAGTAAAAGTATTGTAAGACATGGGTAAGTGCAAAAAGATGGGAGGCCAAAAAGGGGTCTTAAGTGGCTACCTTTTTTCTGAAATAAGGAAATACTGACCTTTGATGTGAAATTGAGGATAGTTACACTCAAAAGATTTAGATACAACAAAAACAAATATTGTAGTGCTCTGAATCTACTTTCTAAGCTACTAACTTTTTTTGAAAATGGTAGAGATTAAGGTGTTCAAAAGAGGGAGCCAAAAAAAAATTGGTATTGTTTTTGTCAAAAAAACATAGCATAGAAACTTTTGTGGCTCCCTCAAAAGGTTAAATTTTTTTGGTATTTTTAAAATCGCTTCGGTGAGAAATTAACTAACAACATGTAGTTTATACCTAATTTTTTGATAATTTTTTAATGAATATTTAAAGTTTTTACTAATTTTCAAAGCGGACACATCCTGAAAACATAAATTTTGGTCATGCTATCCCTATAAATTTTGAAAACTAATTGAAAATAATTTATTTTAATATGTGTAGAATGGAGTCTAGTTTCTAAAAATGTAATTTATTTGAAATTTCAATGAATGGTTAATTTATAACGAAAAAATACCAAACAATATTTTTTGTCAAAAAACATACACATAGACAAAAGAAATTAAAGATGAAAGGCTTAACATCAAGTCAAAATGTGAAAAAAATTATATCAATAAATATCTAAGAGAGAGCCAAACAATATATTGTTGTTTGACTTGTTTGACCTTGAAAGACGTGCAAACCTGACAGTTAGTACAAACACAATTATGTGAAGTGTTGTAGACTATGCAAAAACACATCTTTGGATGTTGGGAAGGAACTCCAAGCCTTTGGATTGGTAATCCAAAGAAAATACCAAGTGTAAGGCTTGGGGATTCCCAAAGCAAGAAATAACGTGAGTACGTTATAATGTGCTCACATTATTTCATGGTTTTGACATATTTTTGCATTTCTTCTCAAGAGTTGCCTAAGCAAGAGATAACGTGAGCATGTTATAACACGCTCACACTATGTCTTGCTTTGTGTTAAATTCTATTCCATTAATGTATGTATGTATGTATGCTTGTATGATATGTATGAATGTATGTATGTATGTATGTATGTATGCCTATATGCATGTATGTCAGTATGTATGTATGTATCAATGTATGTATGTATGTATATAAGATTGTATGTACATATGTATGTAAGTATGTATGTATGTCTATATGTATGTATGCATGCTTACATGTATGTATGTATTTATAGGGAGGGAGAATTTAAAGAGAGAGAGAGAGAGAGTTTTCTAGGTAGGGTGGGAGGGAGAGAGTGAGGGAGAGACCTGGGAGAGGTAGAGGGGGTGGGAGAGAAGGGGGTGAAGTGAGGGAGGGACAGGTTGGGTGGGATGGGGGAATGGAGCTAAGGAGGGGAAGAAAGAGGGGTAGAGATTGGGAGGGAGACTTAAGGAGAGGGAAGAGAGGAATAGGAGAAAGGGTTAGGTGGAGGAGTGGTAGGAGTGGGGAGGGGAGTTCATCAAATCCGGAATCGACGTCGCGTCGATCCGCGCGTCAATCAAAATCAAAATCGAAATCAAATCAAAATCAAGATCAAAATCGATCAAAGATCAAATCTCAAACGGCATTCGGATCGGATCAGGCGGAGATCCGGATCGCGAGATCGTCAGATCCGGGACATCAGGAGATCAGACGTCGATCAGATCAGATCAGGATCAGGATCGAGATCAGGATCCTTTTCTCGTCGATCGGTGCGGCAGATATCGCGATCAGGATCAGATCCGGAGAAAAATCAATCAGGTCGATCGATCCGGCGCGAATTCCGGCGTGATCGTCGATCATCCGCGTTCGTTTGATCAAAATCAACAGATCAGTGCGAATCAGATCGATCAGATCAGACGTCAGATCGAGATCCGTAGATCAGATCAGTCAGACAGGATCGACGGAATCCAGATCCGCCAGGATCAGTCAGCGTTTCGATCAGACACGAGATCCGTCAGATCATTCCATCCGTCAGGAGAGGGAGAGAGGGGGTTGGAGTGACAGGGACTTATCTATGTAGGGTGGGAAGGATAGATATATATATATAGAGACAAAGAGGGGGAGGGAGGGAGGGAGAGAGAGAGAGTTATTTAGGTAGGGTGCTAGAGAGAGACATGAGAGAGAGGGGGTTAGAGGGAAAGACCTGAGAGATAGGGAGTCCTCTTTTCCTAGAGTTCTAACACTTTACTTTGTTCTTGTTTCTAGGAGTCTTAAAATGACATGTAGAATTTTCCTTAGGCCCTCAAGATCTCCATTTGGCCCTCTTTCTTTAGGCCTACCCCTAACACTAAGAGCATCCACTGAGCTATTCATAGCCTTCTTCCTCACTTCCTATAACAAAAAAGTTGTAACAAGTGCATCCATCTTGGGATCTTCTGAGGTTAACAATGATAGTAAGAATGAATTTTTCCCATGAATCAGGTATAGAACAAATAAGCATAATGCATTTGTCATATTCCTCAAGTTTAACATCTATAGATGATAATTGACTCAAAATCAAATTAAATGAATGTAAATGCTCTGCAATGGATTCACCTTCCTTCATTTTAAGAGAAAACAATTTTATTTTCAAATAAAGTTTGTTCACAAGGCTCTTGGATTGATAAATCTTACCCAACTATTTCCATAATGCAAATGCAATATTTTCTTCAAACACATTCATGAGGATGAAATCAGCAAGACATAACTGAATAGTACCTCATGCATTTTTGTCCATATTTTCCCAATCATCATAACTCATTTTTTTGGGATTCTTTTCATTTGTTACAGCCACCCATTGATCTCTTTCTTCATGGAGATCCTCCATTTTTCAACTTCCACAACTTGTAGTTAGATCCATTAAACTTCTCAATGTCAAACCAAGATGCATATGCAGGTATGATTCCTACAACCAAAAATCTACAAAACATAACTCCCATTTGTAGCACAAAAATCCTTCACTTCCACCCAATAGACAAAGTTGGCCAAGATCTGATACCAAATTCTAGAAATGAAGGAAACCACTAAATTATGGAAATTTGATTTAACTTGCAAATCTGAAATATAAGTTACTTGTAGAAAATAATGGAGAAATAATTTGAAGTGAAAATAAATCACACAACTCAAGAGCCATACACATAACTCAAGGATTTATGTGGAGAAAACCCTTTCATGTAAAAAATTCCATTAGGAAAAGAGGGAAAGTTTGTATTATTTTTCAACTTAGAGGTTACAATACATAGAATTTCCTTAATCTTGACTCCAATACAACACCAATTGTGTGCCTATAAAACATCTCATAGTGTCTCCATCTCAACCCCTTAATATCTAGACTCATGGGAGCTCAAAATACCACCATAAAACATTACCATGGGTAAAAACAAGGTTTGGAAGTACCATGGTAAAAATTAATATGACCCCTTACATGCTAAACATGGTCTCTTACATGACATTAAACCCTCTTACAAGTTGTCATAAGAATCAATAGAAAACAATAGATTATCTTACATGTGTCATATACCATCAATAACTTATGTGAAAATTCTCTTACACATACCATAGATGATTCTTACTTTTGAAATGATATCCTCCACTTTTAGCCCTTAAAGTTGTAATAGAATCCATTATAACATCCTTAAAAATAGGTTTTCCATGTTGTACCACTAAGTGGGCATCTTTTGACAACTAATAACTTTTTTTTTTCAAGGCATCAACATGTGGTAAATGTGCCAACTCAAAATCTCATGCTCCATTTGATGAAGCATAATTATTTAATAACATAAATGATATTTATCCATGAGAAAATGTAAAGTAACAATAAATAAATAAGTTAGGAAATACCAAGGTTGAGACAGCTTGATTCCCAACAGTAACTACCATCTTGATAGAGTACTAATGTTTCCTAAGTCCAACACTTAGTACTTTATCAACGATGGAGATTAGAGATCAACGATTGAATAGTTTCCACTCATCTGCAAAACTAGTGGTAGGCTTGATACCTTTTGATCATGGAATTATAGAATCTCGCCATGTGTCTGGTGGGACCAAGACCAAGGCTCTTTGCTTTGGAAGATCAATGGTGCACATTGAAGGAGAAGATTGGATGGTTATTGCAATAGTGCATTTTTCTCCCACTTTGAAAATGCCAAGCTTGTGATGATGCAATATGTCTCCACATGTCCCTGATGATGCCTATAAAGTAAAGGCTAGAAAATGTTTGCTAAGATTGATAAACAACACAAGAGGTTGAAGAGATTGACAAATGAAGTATCGTGTTTCTATGTCTCTCTCATAAGGATAAAATTGTGATATGTGAAATGAGGAAAAGTAGAAATTGCTCATTGCATCACATAGGTTCTATACATCACACATTTTATTTTATAAATGCAAAGCTAAAATGTGCTTTAAGCTAACAGTATGTGATAGAGATCAACAATGCATATTCAAATAAGATATGATCTAATAGTTGCATTTTAAAGTTGAGACAAATCAATGGAGACCATCAGATCATGGCTTGAAATTAGATATCTATGACCAGTATTTAAAGATATATTTTTCTCAATGGCTAGGCGATGGAAAACATAGTCAATCAGTGGAAATTGACACAGAAGGTAAAATCCAATTTTCTACGATAGCGTAAAGCTATATTTTGATTAGACAAGCAAAATCATGGAAGTTTATATTGTCATAATATTAGATATTATTTCAATAATATAGTATGGTCATTTATTGAGCATCAAACCATATCAAATCTACAGTTTGATACAGAGAATTCAGGCAGTGGCACAAGGCATATGAAAAGAAGACCTATATCATTAAGAAAGAGTGTTGCAAAGTATGATAAGAGTGTGTGTAGCTTAGTCCAATGAGTGTGTATATGTCTCAGAGAAAAGAAAGAGAAATTTAGTAGAGTTGAGGCTAAATAATTGAAGACCTATATCAAATGCAGATATACATCTAGGATACACATTCAGAGAGAAGAGAAGAGAGTGATACTAATAAGATTTTAAGAAACAGAAGAGAAATTTCTCCTATAGTAGAAGGGAACAAATCCACATTCAGAGAGAAGAGAAGAGAGGGATACTGATAAGAGTTTAAGCAACAGAAGAGGAATTTCTCTTGTAGTAGCAGGGAACAAAGGATGTTATAAATAACACTGAGTAGAGTAGAGAAGAAGAAGAAAATGAAAAATTATAGATTAGACCTGTAACATGAGATTGGAATCACTTATATAAATTGGAGTTGTTTCTCCATAATTTTGATTGGTGGTAGCCATAAAAAATTAGAGTTGGTGCTCTATTAGGGAGTAGGTGCTTCCTTAGAGTTGGTGCTCTTAAATCAGGGGATTGGTGTCTCCTTAGGGTTGGTGCTCTTAAACATTGTAATTAGTGAGGTTTTTATTGTGGGTCTAGATTAGGATAGTAGATCCTAGTAGGTATCCTCACTGTTGCTTTTCTCATATTGGGTTTTCCACATACATCTAGTGTAATGTGTACTTGTGTGTGTTTGATCTCTCCATATTCTTCTAATTTTCATTTAAAGTGATAAAGGACTAGTCTTAATTAACTCTACTAATTCACCCCCCTCTCAGTAGATAGTTGTGTTCCAACACTACTAATCTCAATGGAAGAGCTAGAATGGTTGATTAGGGTTTTAGTTCTTTCTTTGAGGGAAATGGAGATTTGATATTGATTAAGGACTAATTTTATTTGATGATGCAAATGTATGTATAGGTCAATTATGAAGCTACAATGATCTCAGATGAATACATAGAATTACAAAATTGAAAGAAAATTGATAACAAAACAAGATAAATGAGCTTAGCATAGAAATTAGGGTTGAACTTGCTTGGATAGGGGTGCTACCACCATAGTCCTAAGAATGCAGGTTCGAGAATCAGTGAACAAATATCAGATGGTTACAATTTGTAGGTTCTTCCTTCCTAGACTTACCTTCCAGTCTTTGTATGTTAATGATTAATTCCAATTTCCCTAATTTGTTGAAATATGGAGCTTGAATGATTGATCTTGCAATTAGGTCTTCAATCTTCTCCTAAATCCATAATATGTGCCACGTACATACAAAAGAGGGGAGAAAGGATTGTGACATATAGGGGATTGCCTAAGTCCAACCCTAATTTAGTGTTTCCACCTCCACAACAACTATGATGATGTAGAAAGTTTTTACCCTTGGTCGGACGAAGGAAAAATGGATAAAAGGATTGATAAATTGACAAGTACTACAACTTACCATTTAGATCTTCTTTCCTTGATGGATTGAAGTCATTGTACTCATCTCATCCAAGGAGAATTGGTTGCTTGATTGAAAGTCCTACAAGTGTTAGTGCTCACAAAATAAATGAACACAAGATATACATAAACTCATATATGAACTTGATGCATTGCCCTTGATTGCTTTTTAGGATGCTCAATTTCTCTTAAGATTTTTGCTAGGTTTCAAATGGTGAAAAAGACTGGTATTTACATGCATTAATTTGTTTTCCTACAAAATTAATTATCAAAGGCCGACAAATGAGATTGGATTTGTAAATGTTAAAATTTTGATAATGACATTCAAAATTGGGCCAAAATATGTTGGACAAGGGCAGTGGCACCCTAGTCCAAGCCTATTTTGGGGCTTTTTGTGTCGTTTAATAAATATTAAATATTAATTCTCAATTTTATTTTGATTTCTCAAAAATAACCACAAAAGGGTCATTTAAAAACATAATTAAGTCCAAACACATAGGAGGGAGTGAAGCCTAGTGTGAAAATGTCCGGGGTGACAATTGAAGACGCTACAACCCCAAATTTATGATCCAAAAGACCCTCTTGAACAAATGAAACACCCTTCTTAATATTATTCCAATTCATAGAATCATTCTTAGTTAAACTCACCCTTAAACCTTAATATGAACACCTTGCATTTTTTGACAAAAAATAAACCTTTAATATAAAAGAAAAACTAATTATATTGTTTTATTCATTAATTAATCTACTACGATAACTACAATTCAATTATATTAATGCGATTAGATTCGATTCTTGTGAAAGGGGAAACTATTTTGGTAATTAATTCAGATTAAATAAAATTCATTTGACAATGCTACAAGTTACAAATTGTGTTAATTTTGGCTTATTCAAATGGTGGATGTCGGCTTCGTCGAAATTAACGCCGTCGTGAAAGCAAGTTGGGCAAACCATTGGCATATTATTTTGTTTGAATAGAGAACTATTAAAGCGAAAATACAGCCTTGCGGGTAGTTTTCTTCTTTATAATAATTTAAGAAAACGGAAGATGCGTGGTGGATTGAAAACATTATTTTGTTGGTGCCATATTGACAGCTAATCCTTCAGCATTTTCAATAATAGGTGGATTAAAAAATATCGAAATTTGAATAGAACTATTAAAGCGACAATACAACCTCACGGGTCGTTTTCTTCTTTATAATTTAAGAAAATCGGAAGAATACGTTCGGCAACCTTTCGCCAGGAAAGATTCCGTTCGGCAACCTCTGACTTTATTTTGTGATACAAATAAACAGAATACGCACATAGCACAATTATGGATCTCGTAATAGGAAACGTATATGGGCGCCTCTCCATTTCCAGTTCTTGGCCTTTCAGGTTGGTTTCTTCATCTGCGATTTTTAGTTTCTGTCTTTAGGTTTGGGTTTTTCACTGTATTTACAAGATTATTGAGTGAAAAGCCTTTTATAGCTGTAAATGCAGTCATGGCGGCTTCGCCTCCTTTCCTCCTCTTTGTGCTAAAAACTGTTTGACCATTATTTGCTTTCTGCTTTGCGCTTGCTTGATTTATGGCATAAAAGTGCTACGCAGACACTACTCTTTGTGTAAAGTGGATCATCAAGGTTATTGAAAGAAATAAAGGCTATAATTTTTTTAAGGAACAGGTTATGCAATGATTTCTGGATTTGATTGTGTGGGAATTTTTGCATTAGTATTTTGAATTACACTCCTTGATCCATCATCAGAATGAGAGCAAGGAGCCAAAAGATTGCATAGTACCTCCTTAATTATTTCTGTATTTGTTTAAAATATTTTAGATTTTTATTGTTAACAATATCCAGAAAGTTTAGGAGGTATTCAAGAGAAAATGATTTTAAAGGATGATTTTTCTTTCAATCAATAATCATTTTGGTGGCCTCTTATTATCTATCATGATGTCCCCAGATTTTATAGATTCATTCTATCAAGTTTTAAAAAGACATATTTGAAAAGTTTAACATATTTTTTTAAATAATCCTTCAAGTCTTGTCTTTCTCGATCCAAGACTAAAGAAAAATTTAATCTGAAAAATCAAAATAGAATTATCTAAGGTTATCTTTCTATCTTAAACATAATTTAAATTGGACATGGTTGATTGATTTATTTATGTAAGTAAAACATTTCACATAGCCTATCAAGTCATTTTAAATCTCTAGATAAATATCGTTTTATGAAATCAGAAATATTTGTAAAAGACCATCTCATATGTTTTCTATACAAACTTGAAATTTTATAGTGTGTGTGAATTCCTCACATAAATTCCTCAATGACGTTGCCCTCTTTAAGAAATATGAAATGGTGGATTGAAATCATCCTGTAATTATTTTAAATTTTGAACTAAGAAATTAAGAAATTTTATGAATAATTATAGATCTATAATGGTATTTATATATGTAGTGAAGATCTTAAAATGAAGCATAATATATTAAAGAATGAAATGTAATAAAAAATACACTATAACATTAATCTAGCATGGAATATTCCAGGATATATACAAAATAATTGAACATTAATTTTAAGATGAATAGACTATGTATTCATAAATCAAGATATAATTAATTATTATTTGAAACATGGTGTTTATGTATATGTACAACTAACTTTAAGTTGGCTAATGAGATGATATTATTTTTAAAAATAAACTATATATTATAAATATCTTTAGAGTTCATAAATTAAGTTAAATTTATATTTTAGATATAGTATGTATTGGTCCTCCATTGCTCATATAATATGGACTAGCGCCCCATGTAGGTGTGTGCCTCACCCATCTAGTGAAATGGATAGTGTTATTGTAGTGATTAGAATCTATTGAATAAGTGGAACATCGACACCAGCATGTAGTAACCACAAAAGTAGAATTTGATCCTTACCCTAATAGGGTATATCACAATTTGTGTAGTAATATTGATCCTCAAGGATCTCATCTTTAGTTTGTCAATCATTAGGTCTAACACTCCTTCCTTACATGGGTAATTGAATAATCCAATATACAAATCCTTTAGTGTGATTGTCATCTCTCTCATTAGAAGATGTAAGGTAAAGGTGTCTACATCCCACTATTCAATGAGTGCCATGAGAATGACATCATGGTACCTCACTATGGGTATAATATGCACCCAGTAAATTCCAATTGCAAATATTTTGTTTTTTATCTACAACAAAGAGCTAAATAGCCTCATCTTGAAGAAGTTAAATCAGGTGTCCTCCCTAATGGTCTCCCATATGCGATGAACCCTAGTAATGGAAAAGAAGGATTCATTATTAAAAAAAGCATTCAAAATATTGATAAATATTAAACATAACAATCCAATTCTTAGAACTCTATTCTCATTTAGGGGTTCCCTTGTTGGTCTAGGGTGCTCATATTGGACTAGGGTACCCATGTTGGTTAGGGGTACCTTCAAAGGTCTAAAGCACCCATACTTATCAAGGGTGCCCTATTTTAAGAAAAATCATTAAAACATAAATAAAATAAGACTTGAACCTACATGGAAAGTCAAAATGTAACTTACCTCCCATATAGGTGTTCCCTGTTTGATGTGCTCCCTCAAGGCCTCAAATCTCCAGGCTTGTCTGGTTGTCATTGTGGAATTTTCACTCCAAGATTGATGGTCTGAGTTCTCTAGTTTCTCAAACTACAAAAGTGAAAATAAATGTCAAAAAGGTAAAAATTGTATCACTTATAGATAAATTTAGCACTATATTTCTCATACCATACTCTATTAAAATGAACATAACTTGAGCTTGTGACCTTTGATTTTATTGCCATCTATTGCATGGGAATCATAGTTCCACTCTGATTCATGTTATGTTTATTAGGCCATAGTGTTATGATTTCATGACCATCTCACATGCATGCTCATAAAAAACCTAGTACATTTGATGTGGTGAGATTGCTACCTTGATTCCACCTCCATAAAGAAATCCAAATCAAGGGGCTTACATCCACCCTCAAATGTCATTCTCTTTAGAAGTTTGAACTAACACATTTTGTTACTATGTGTGGGATGATTTGTGGATTGCTAAAAAAGGTTTTACAAGATGTGGTTTCTAACATTGAGGTTTTGCAATTTACTACACTTTGTGACTTCGTTCTCTCATTTGAAAAATAATCTACATCCTCTAAAGTATCCTTTTTGGGCATCCTTTATGATATGATTTAATTTTAGTATTTTAGCTTTTATATGTATATAGTGTCATACAACTATTAAAGTGGGGGCTAATGTAGTGTCAAAAATTATACTCACTTTTAAAAAGATCTACTGTAATTTCATGCTCTATTAGGAACCAACTCTTGTGACCTTTTACATCAATGCATTTTAGACCTTCCCTAGCCCTAAAATTTCCTATCAACCCTAGAGAATGTGCCTATACTACATTAGAAAGCATCTTCTCAACTAAACATCATAAAATTAACTTTGAAAAGTGCCCTCACCATCAAAAAGTCCTGATTTTAGAAAACTCAAAACACCCAAACCAAGTTTTGTTTAGTGTGAGAAAGCTAGTCCTAGGGAAAACTATATCCTAGACTAGCTATTTTACCAAACATATTTGATTTCCCATTTTTGCAGGCTCTAATTTTGAAAATATAGTTTCAAATTTGGGCCTTAGCGGTAAGTTAATCCTAAAAATTCAAAATTAAATGTGTTTTCCTAAACTTTAATTTATCCTAAGTTCCACTATATAAACATGAATTATTATTTCAAAATCAAGAAGAAGAATAAGAAGACAATTATACTCTACCAAAATATATTTGAATTTATAGGCCATTTTAAGAAGAAGTTCAGATTTGATCAATTTGATATAATTATTAGAGTTTGATGCCAATTGAAGAACATGACAGATTCTAGGTTTTGGAGATTTCTTTCACCTTCTTCAACTACCTAATGACTTCTTTTCAGAGTGTTCTCATATTCAAGATTTGATCAACTTGCTATCCTGAGTAATAAATTGTTATATTTAAGATTTTTTTAAGGATATTTGACTTCCTCTTGAGTTGATCTTAGTTATTTCATTTAAGAATCCTTCTCTAACACATTTGAGTATGTGTTTTATTATCTTAGCTAATTACAACCTTGGACGCACTTAAGTTATGAGCATACACATTATTTTAGTCAATCAATTGACTATTTGTGGAGGTAGAAATACCAAAATGGGGGTTTGAATTAGGAAAAATCCTATGTAGGCACCCCATTTTCCCTCTTTGTTGTGATTTTTGTAGGTTCAAACATGAAGACAAAGATTTCATAATAGATTTGTCGAAGGTAGACTGGGAGTTATAGCATTGTGAAGTTATATCTAAAAAATAAGGAGCCAATCTCAGGAGAAGGTTGTAAATATTCCAACAATGGGAGGATTTCATTCTTATTTTATTAATAATGGTATTTGAATGTCCTATCTACAAATATTTGCAACCCATGAATGAGAGCCTAAATTTCAACCTCATTTTCTTCTAGGTTTGAATCTCCTTGAAGCTACACAAAACAATGGTTCATCCTTATCCCCAACATTGCACCTAGCCCCAAACATCATATGGTCTCCTTTAGAGGCATCATCAAATTTTATTTTATGCCTAATTTAGAGTAGTGCCTTCCATATAACTTCTACTTTCCTACTTAATGAATCACCTTCTATAGCCCCATTAATAGGGATGATCAAGTACTAAATTTATAGTAGGAAGTTTTAGAAAAATAAAACCACAGAGTTTGAGAATTGATAATTAATCACACTTATGTTTGGATTCCCAAGTAAAATGATTCTATCTAGGTTATACAATTTTTTTTCCAAGGAGAATTAGACCTTCAATTCTTACAAAAAGAGTTCATCAAATAAATATTTCAAGTGAGAAAAAAAAGGTGGCACAAAGAAGAATTATATGGTGTGTTACGAACTGATTAAAGTTTAAGACATTATTATACAATTTAATTTTTTTAAGGTTGAGGTAAAAAAAATGTAAAAATAAAGAGTAATAATGAAAACAAGAACTAAAGTAGAAAAAATAATTACTAGAGAACCTACAAGTGTTAGTGATATATGTGCAAATATATTGTCATAGTTTTCAAGAAATGTTATTTTTACAATTATTGAAATGGACTAGGTTGGTTTCTTCTAAACAATCCCTAAACATACATACAATATACTCATAATGATATGGCTTGAGATTTTTGACCTTGAGATGTGAATAATTTAAAATTTTAAAAAGGAGAATACAATCACATCTAAATTATACCCATAGAGTACCATCATAGATACAATCAGATTGAAGACAACTCATATTATAAAAAATATATAAGAAATGTATAAAAAAGATTATACATAATAGATCAGAAAATTAAATTTTCAATTAGTATGTAAAAAATATACTAATATATTATAATCATATTTCAAAATCATTCATACAAAATAATATTAAAATTTTAAAATATTAGAATTATCAAATAAAGCAAGGACATCCAAGTAATATGATAGAAATAGTTAACTCTATTGATTTAGAAAAAATCATTATAAACATAGAAGACAAACTCATTGTGTAATTGAAAATATACTTAATAATCTGTATAATATATGCAATTTACTTTATGTCCCCCTTTCCATGAAGATGAATTGTGAGTGCTTGAAACTTTATTAGCCCTCCATGGTAGATGAGAATGAAGAACAAGTGCTACCCTCATTGGAAGACTTGGGTGTGGAAGTAAAATACATACTCAATGAGGATGTGGTACTAAAAAGAAGACAGAAGAAAAAGCTTTCAAGAAAATTAGAAAAGTATCGACAAAGATTAGAAGGCTAGCCAAGAAAGGTGATATTCCAAGTACAGTAGGAGATTTCTTTCCTCAATGTTCAACTTTTCTGGGACCAAAATATTTCTTATGCAGCAAGACATGATGATATGAAAAATGCATGAGAACAAAAATAATTTGAATAGGATATTGATTTCAGACGTAGGAACAAATAATGGATAGTGTTGTAGAATTGAGAAACACAGGAACTTCTTTGTGATTGTGAAAGTGTCTTAGACTATACCACAAATGCAAAAGCATCCACTTAAAACTCAATATCTTAAGAAAATAGACAACTATACAGATTTTGGCGATGGCTGTTTTTCTTACTAGACCTCTGAAGATATTACTATCATTATTAAAAAATTAGTCAGAGTAATGGAAGTATCAATGCATGCCTACTAATTGATCATTTTTTTTCCTTTGACTTAATCTCTGTTTCAATTTTGTTTATAGCAGAAAGAAATAAGTAGAAGTAGAAGCAGGAGAAGGTAATACAACTCATTTTTTTCCACACAAAAAAATTCTAAGATAAAAATGAGGGGGACTTTTTATTTACTTATATTTTTGAACACAGTAATTCGTTTTCTAATTTAACGTAAACATTCATTTACAAAACAAGTAGAAAATCATTTTATTTTCGCTGATTTCTAAATTCGATTACTATAATTTTTCCAATCATGTTGTTGAAGATCCAATCGAAATTCATAATCTAACAAAAGATAATATTTAGAGCCCAACAGATCCATCGAGGATAATCTTTTGAGTCCTAAATTGCCTTCCAGATAGTATTAATTTCAAATTGCTTAAAACAAAGCTAAGGTTTCTGCCAAACTGTACTTTTTAGATTTTCAAAGCAACAACCAAGTTTATTATTAGTTTAGAAAACATTACGTAAGATCAACCATTTCCACTGTAACTTTTATCCCTGTTTAACCAAGATTCAAACCTGCATACAGATTTATGGAGTAATATCTTGATAATTAACCCGGCACATATAAGAGGTACTTTTTCAGAGTTTGAAAGCTTAACTTATAAATTAGGGAGGTACACTTCATATGCAAAAAGAAGAAGAATAGATATGATTCCGATCACAGAAAAGAACATGAAGAATTTCTGCATCAGTTCAATGTTTTGACTCCTCCAAGTGTCCCAATCTTGCATACTGTTCAGTCTGTTTACAACCATACACCAACGGCCTTCTCAGTTAGAAAAGTAAAACTAATCTAATAAAAGATGATTATATTGTGCAACACTGGGTACACTTTCTTCTGAGTATAACTATAAGGAGGTTACGATCCGATACTTGAACATAATAAACCATCATATGTCATGAAGATGAGATACATATTACTTTAAACACTTACGATAATCTTGGTTCAAAAGAAAAGGTAAGGAAGAGATACCTGTTTCTGTTAGCGTTGAGCTCCCTTTGAAGTGCTCTTATCCGATTTATGATAAAAAGGTTCAGTATCATGGAAAGTCCCCAAAAGAGAATATATATAAACATTATCAGGAGAGCTATTTTCTTTTTTCTATGCTGGTGTGGCATGTGCGCGGCACCTAATGCGAGTACCGTAACAGAGATTCCGAACATTGCCAATAGAATTGCTATAAAAATATTTATCCTCTGGTTTGCAGCCTCTACGATCATCTGGGAAACATCATTAGCATTACCTGCTGTAGTGGTATTAAATGTTATGACGGTATTCCTATGACCATTGATCACATTTGTTCTAGTTTGGTGCAAATTGATCGTACCAGCCATGTTGCTGCGGAAGAGTCTACATGAAAAAGCAATAGTTACATTTTGACTCAAACTCAGTATGAATTTTTGAGAAATCCAGTTCATTTTTCTTGCCCAACGATTATAAGTGTTATATGACTGTATCCTCAGACAGGTTGCAAGGGAGAAAATAAAAATGCATTTAATTGCCATTAAATTAAATAAAGGTTAAAAGGAAAAAAATTAATAATATTTGCAAACTGTTCAGAAACTAAATTATTGTAGCATCATAAATAGCTGAAGTGTTAATTATGATATGAAACAGTTTGATGAAATATCATATAAATTTTTATGTGAAAATTGAAAAGGATTTGTATTATGCAACCATTTTATTCTTTAATATATAAAAATTAAATAATCATCATTCATTAAAAAAATGCACTTATTTCTATACGAGAAAATAACTTAATTTATGATTGGATATTTTATGGATTTATTATATCCCCGATTGTTATGTTTGTTTGGTGGGAAATATTAGTGACTAAAATTATAGCTTCATAAATTCTAAAAAATAGACTCAAAACATAATACTTCATAAATTCTAAAAATAGACTCAAAACATAATACTATGAAATATTTCAAATTAAGATATGAAAATTCTACAAGCTATGATATGTTGCAAGGCTAAAGCTTCAGTTATACAAGTAGAAAAAATAAGTGGAGCCAACTAATATGAAAATGATTGTATACTTTAACTTTGTCTTTAGTGTGGCAATGGAACTAATAGCTAGAGATTAGTGTTGTGATCCTATTTGGCTTATAAAGTAAGGGTTCAAATTTAAAAAAAAAACATATATGTGTAAACCTTATGCCTCGTAACATGATATGACACAACAATAGAAAATATAACTAGGATTTTATTTGAAACTATTATAATTTGTTACAAATAACATTTGATGTAGTCATTATTAAAAATAAAAACTAAGTTTGTGTGGAGGTTCTTTGGGTCCAAAGGAAACTATGAGGAGCACTACATGATGATATTCCATTTCTTATAACCATTTTTTACTTAGATATTGTTTACGTCTTGTTGACTACGTATTTATGGTGGCTTCAAGATCTATACCACTATGTAGTCAATGAAAATTATTATTGAGGATACATATTTCTGTATATAAATTTCTTGTGATTGTTTGAGGATAAGTGAAGAAGATAGAGGATAAATCATCATTCACTAAGTGCATCAAGGAAGATGTCAAGGATATAATAGAGGATAAATGTAGTAGTGAGGAAGCAAGGTTAGAGAATCAAAATGAGGGAACAAAGAGTATTATATAGAGTGTAATTGCAGGAGAAGGTTGAGACAAGTTTTGTGTTATTGTATAATTGAGTATGGCCATTGTGCTAGTTTATGAAGTATGATTCCATAATTAGTGTTCTTTAAATATGGAAGCCCTATGTGGCAACTATCAATTTGTGCAATCTAGTTGTAGTCACATGATTATGTATTAGCATGTTAAGAAGGCCCTTTATAGTAGACTATAATGCATATGATAATGTATTAGCCCTTGCAGACCCGGAGGAAGAATTGACAAGCATGGCAGCCAAGGCATTCAAGGAGCTGATCCAAGAACATTTGAGTAGCAAGGATGGACCAAGATTGGTGGAAGTACTAATGGAAAGTTGGTGTAGATTTCACAATGCACCACATTCAGAATTTATGTGTCCATCATGTGACAACATCATCGCTCAAGCCAAGGGTTGTTTGGACAAGTTGGAGCAGCCAAATCTCAATCAGGAGAAGTTATTCAATGAGGCAGAAGAATTGTCAACATTTAGAGGGCAGCAAAATAAAGATGAACCAAGAAATTTGACACAAGTTGGTGTTGGGACAATAGACATAGAAAATGAAAACCAAGAGGGAGGAGTTGAAAGTCTTGGGACAGCAAAGTGCATCGATGAAAATCTGATTGTAACCAGTTCAGTAGGCTTCCCCTCTGTCAAAGAAAAGCAATCCTCCACTCAAGAAGAGGAATGAATGGCAATTGAAGATTAATTAACCAAATTTGTAGCAGTTTATGATAGGACAGCCAACACAGATGCTAAAAATCAAGAAGAAGAGGACGCTGAAAGCCTTGGGGCAGTAGAAGGAGATGGTCAAAGCATAAGAAAAATTAGATTGGAAGACCTCTTCATCTACAATGATAGTGATCAAGAATCTAAAAATGCAGATTTGGAGTGCAAACAATCACTCGCCAGGGCTGTCTCCCATCAAGCTTCTTCTTCAAGTGATGATGAGGACCCGATCATGGAGAGATATGACCAGCTCATCTCCAAGTTGGCAAAGGATTGGTCAGAGCTAAAATACCAAGTGGACTTGGAGATATTGTTGCTACCGAATTGGTGCAAACTTCATCATTCATCACACTCAAAGTTCCCATGTGAACTGTGCCAAGAAGCCATTAAGAAAGTCAAAGAAAAATCAATGAAGCCAAATGCCCAACCTCCTCTACTTGTTGCCCATATCGAAGAAGAAGACCAAAATTCTAAATCAAGTGATGGCTTAGCTGAAGGCAGACCTCAAGAGGATGTTGGGACAGCAATAGAAGGACAACAATACAGTCTCAGACTTTTGAGCGATGAAGTAGATCAAGTGGGAATGTTGTCCACCAGTCACCGAGGAGTTCTTCCTTTTCAAGAGCAATTGTGTACCATGGATGATGGGCCTTTTAGTGAGTCTTCGGAGGGAAATTGTGAAATAGACTTTGGTCCCCTTGACAATGTGCCATCAATTGATGACTTCTTTCCATTGGGAGCTACACTACAGATGTATGCTCATGTCGAGGAAGAGCACATCCCAAAAGACGGTAGTGATGAATACATACTCCTTGAGCCCTTGAATAGTGATGCACTAGAGTTTACAGATTGGGAGAGGAGATCCTTCTCCATTTATAGCGATAGTGAGCAAGAGGAAATGATTCAACGTCATGATGAGATGCATGAACAACAAAAAGAAGAAGACAAAGGCGGGGGTGCTGAGATAGCAGCTAATAGAGATGAAACACTCGGCCGACTACAAGATGCAAGTTGGAGTCCTTCTGCTATGATCGTTGTTGATCCTCCTTCATATTCAAATGGCTACAATAGGATAGATTCGTGCATATCATTGTCCCACAATGTTGAACATCCATGGACCCCCGTCGCTCCCGTTTCCACATTTTTGACTTTGGGGGCAACCTTTTTTGGATCTGGGGTGTGTTTGAGGTGCGTAAATGAACTACCAAGGTTTCGTCAATGTTCCGTTAAGTTTTGATGGTTTCAGAACTTTCCCCCAGAATTCCCTTCCTCCTTGGCTGTTTGGAAACATCTATGGACCCCCATCGCTCCTGTTTCCACTTTTTGACTTTGGGAGCAACCCTTTTTTGGATCTGGGATGTTTTTAATGTGCTTAAATGAACTATCAAGGTTTCGTCAAAGTTTGGTTAAGTTTCGGTGGTTTCGGAGCTTTGTCCCCCTTTCACTATTTTGGAACATCCGGTGACCACTTCCCTTCTGGCCTCCAAAGCCCGGCCCCTCTGTGGCTGTTTCCGGGACTCTTCCTCTCTGTGGCCATTTTGAACATCTGGCGGCCACCTCCTCCCAGCTGTTTTGAACATCCAAGAGCCTCCCTTCTTCCTGGCTATTTTGAACATCCACGAGCCTCCCTCCTTTCAAGCTGTTTTGGCTTCCGTCCGCTGTTTGCTTTTTGGCTTTCTTCCGTTGTCTTTCCGCCCTCTGGCGCTCATATCTTTGAAGCACACATTAATGTTTATAGCCCAAATGAGATCCAAATATGAATATCAAGATATTTTGATGATGCATAGATGGATCTAACAGGGAATTTATAGGTTGACTGACATTTTCCTTAACTCATGTATAAATGCACTTACAACACTTCGTGTTTGCAGGAGTCAAGAAGCCTTCCGTAGGTCTATTAGAGAGGCACATTGAGGCAATTGTCCTACCTTTTTCTAGATGATGATGATTTCTAAGGAGCTTTCTACCCAAATCAGGAGCCACCAATCCATTGATGCCAATCATCGACGGGCTCGTTTGACAAAAGGAAGAACACTGCAAGCACATCAAGTAAAAGACAATTTTCAGGCAGTTTCAGCTACAGTGAAAAGGGAAATCAGCGAAATAATGAAGTTGCTACAATGACTGGCACTAGATGAAAAAACAAAGAAAAGACAAGGAATGTATTTTAAATTGCTAGATAATGGAGGGTAGGTGAAACCCTATTGTAAATCAAATCTAGGCCATTTGATGTAATTGAATCCTAGCCATTCATTTGGGCTTTAGAAAACTATAAATAGGGCCTTGCCCCTCATTTGTAAGGGTTGGAGAGCTATTGTAAAAAGCATTTTGCAGCAATAGAAGACAACATTGCATGATTTTATGCATGTTCTCTTTGATTTTGCTCATCTTGCATGCATACTTCTACTTCCATATTAGTTTTAGTATTAGTTTCTTGAATGGTTGTCATGATGGTGTTGCTATTATAGTATTTGATGAACTTCTAGCTCATGCTTTTTGTGGTTCATTGATGATGAATCAATTTGCAAAGCTAGTCTGAGCCTCTTTCCTTTATTGTTGCAACTTTGTTCGATTGCATGTACATGATGTGTGTATGTGATGTGAAAATTTGCAGTCCTTAGAAGATTGCACTGGTTTTGTGTAGTTGTAGGTTTCTCTTGGTCAAGAAAAACTCAATTGAGGAAGTCTGTCTACTTTAGCAGCCACCATTGTTACTGTTCATTCTCAGCTTAGGATTAGAATAGCTTTTTTAACCCTTCTCTTTTTGCTATTTTTAATCCTTGGTTAGAGTAGGACCCAAAGCATCACCATGAAGCTAAATCAGATGAACTTGATAAGTTTCAGCTTGCTATTTTAAATGGACAACCACTAGTCATTCACTTCCAGCACTTTTGAAACTGCATTTGCAAACGCAACTTCCCATGCTTTGTAACTCATCCGTAAGACCACCTTGTGATTCCAACAAATCACATCAAACAATTGAGATATTCCAAGCACTCTCAAGACCTGACATTAGAGACCTTACGATAGTGTTTTGCAATCTGATTGTGGAAGACTGTCTTTCAAGAGAGGTAGTGCACCTACACACTGTCTGTGTTGAGAAGTGCATAAAAACATATCAACAGAACTGGCGCTAGAAGGAGGGCATGACATGTTGAGGCTACAAAGCTAAAAGTTGGAAATCAAAAGGAGCACTTTCAAGAAGAAATACAAGATAGGGAGATCTCTTTTAATACTAAAAGTCAAAAAAAATTTAAGGCAAGTAGAAGCTTAGTCAAAATGGAGTAGAATGCACAAATTGACATCACTCAACTACATACATATTTGAATAAGAGACTAAAGAAGCCATTGCAGCAGTTTGCATTGGCAAATAGATGTTGGGTCCATTGCACTCACAGGCTAAATGAGTTGGGGTGTCTGACTTTTTTGAACATAATTGAAAAGGTCTTGCAAGGAGAAATACCCTTCTAGGAAATCTATCTACCTTTAGCCCTTGTAGACCTGGAGGAAGAATTGACAAGCATGGCAGCCAAGGCATTCAAGGAGCTGATCCAACAACATTTGAGCAGCAAAGATTGACCAAGATTGGTGGAAGTACTAATGGAAAGTTGGTGTAGATTTCACAATGCACCACATTCAAAATTTATGTGTCCATCATGTGACAACATCATCACTCAAGCCAAGGGTTGTTTGGACAAGTTAAAGTAGCCAAATCTCAATGAGGAGAAGTTATCCAATGAGGCAGAAGATTTGTCAACATCTGGAGGGTAGCAAAATAAATATGAACCAAGAAATTTGACACAATTTGGTGTTGGGACAACAGACATAGAAAATGAAAACCAAGAGGAAGGAGTTGAAAGTCTCGGGACAGCAAAGTGCATCGATGAAAATCTAATTGTAACCAATTCAGTAGGCTTCCCCTCCATTGAAGAAAATCAATCCTCCACTCAAGAAGAGGAACGAACAAAAATTGAAGATGAATTAACAAAATTTGCAGCAGTATATTCTAGGACAGCCAACACAGATGCTGAAAATAAAGAAGAGAAGGATTTAGCCTTGGGGCAGTAGAAGGAGATGGTCAAAGAATAAGCAAAATCAGATTGGAAGACCTCTTCATCTATAATGACAGTGATCAAGAATCTAAAAATACAGATTTGGAGTGGAAACAATCACTCACCATGGATGTCTACCATCAAGCTTCTTCTTCAAGTGATGATGAGGACCGGATCAAGGAGAGATATGACTAGCTCATCTCCAAGTTGGCAAAGGATTGGTCAGAGCTAAAATACCAAGTGGACTTTGAGGTGTTGTTGCTACCAAATTGGTGTAGACTTCATGATTCATCACACTCAGAGTTCACATGTGAACTGTGCCAAGAAGCCATTAAGAAAGTCAAAGAACAAGCAATAAAGCCAAGTGCCCGACCTCCTCTACTTGCTGCCCATATCGAAAAAGAAGACCAAAAGTCTAAATCAAGTGATGGTTAGCTGAAGGCAGACCTCAAGACGATGTTGGGACAGTAATAGAAGGACAACAATACAGTCTCAGACTTTCGAGAGATGATGTAGATCAAGTGGGAATGTTGTCCACCAGTCATCGAGGAGTTCTTCCTCTTGAAGAGTAGTTGTGTAGCATGGATGATGGGCCTTTTAGCGAGTCTTCGGAAGGAAATTGTAAAATAGACTTTGGTCCCCTTCATGATGTGCCATCAATTGATGACTTCTTTCTATTGGGAGCTAGACTACAGAGGTATGCTCATGTCGAGGAAGAGCGTGCATCCCAAAAGACGATAGTGATGAATACATACTCCTTGAGCCCTTGAACAGTGATGCACTAGAGTTTCCAAATTGGGAGAGGAGATCCTTCTCCATTTATAGCGATAGTGAGCAAGAGGAAATGAGTCAACGTCATGATGAAATGCATGAACAAAAAAGGAAGAAGACAAAGGCGGGGGTGCTGAGATAGCTGCTGATAGAGATGAAGCACTTGACTGACTACAAGATGCAACTTGGAGTCCTTCTGCCATGATATTTTTATCCTCTTTTGTATTCAAATGGCTACAATAGGATAGATTCGTGCATGTCATTGTCCCACGATGTTGAATACCACATAAATAAGGACAACCCTTGGGGAAGGAGATGAGACAACATGCTGCCCCTTGGGGACAGTAACCAAGTGGATACCAAGTTTGCAGATGATCAATGTGGAGAGGTATTTCTTTTTGAAGAACTGCCAACCAGGGCTATAGGTCCCATTGGTAGATTGGAAGAGTTGTTTGCTGCCCCGTCCTCCTAGCCTTATACAAGCTTAAGGTCCATAGTGTCGCACCCCTCCACTGCGCCCGCCCGAGGCTACCAATGCAACGATCAATGATGTTGTGCTTGCTCTCGACTGTCCAACGCTGCCACCTCTGTGTGATGATATCCAGGTTCTATCTTTCCTTGCTCCAGTTAATTTTCATAGCTGCACTTATTATTTTGATTATGGGAATGAGGGAAAATGAACATGTTTATGGATTAATCATGATTTCAACAAGCCTCCTTAGTTTCTAATTTTTTATGATAACATGATTGAACTTGAGTGTTGCAATGTTGAACTTCATTTTTCTAAATATAAAGATAAATTTGCATGGTTAAGAATGATAACGGTTGCCCGTTTGCTTGTGTATACATTGCAAAATCCAATGAATGTTGATGTCAGCTTGACCTGCCTAAACATAGTCCATTGTAAATATCTTTTTACATAGCTAGTTTTGAGTAGTATAGGTTTCTTGTAAATACTATGCTTTCCTAGTTTCCTTAAGTTAGTTGGTTTTTGTAGGTTGTTTGCTTCGTTTGCTTTTTGTTTTCTTTCACTTTGTTGTTGCTTTGCTCGGGGTCCCTCTGCTTTTAGCTGGGCACATATGTGCGCACAATAACCATACTTATCACCTGGGGTTGGTCTACGTATTTCTTTGTCAAACTCTAATCAAGTCTTCAAAGTGGATGGTGAAGGTCTTCTGTTAGTGTTAAGTGATCTGGGTGTTTGATTCAAAGAGGATAAGTTATTGGTTTAGTCTAACTCTAACGTATTCTAAAATCTTACAACTCTTACACATCTTAAGAATTCGACAGTCACTGTAGGGCCTTTAGTGAAGTCTAGTTAAGTGAAAAATCTTAAATTCTGCTTCAGCACCACTGTGATTCTCAACCCTGAGCATGAGCTTCAATGCTTGCAGGTTGAAATAAAAGAGCTGAAAAGGAAAAGAAAGAAAGAAAGAAAACATTGAAAATTGAAAGAAAGAGTAAAATTCAACTTTTTAGGGGTATCCGAGCAACTCTACCGGGGCTATGTACGCCTGGCTGGCAGTAGAGAAATGTTTAGGAGAATCACAACGATAACCTCATCGAGGCTATGGATGCCTGACTGGCAGCGAGGCAATGTCCTAGATGCTTTTGGAGTGAGCATAAACTATGTAGCTTAACTTGATGGAGTTTGGGTTCCTATAGCAACCGAAAGATGAAAATTAATGCAATTGCACAAATTTGGATTTTTAGCATGTTGAAGGTTGGGTTGGCTAATGGTTTTGATCCTTTCGTTGGGCATCTGGTTTGTTTGCCTTAGCATGAAAGTTGGAACCAGAGATTATGGGTTCGTGATTCCAGTTTGTCATCAAAATGCTCTAGAGCATTTCCCTAGCGAGTTGCCATTTGTTGTACATGTTTTGCACACATGCTCCGCCATAAGCAGGAACCCCCTTTTTTCACTTTTGACAGGTTTCTTTGCTCCTGTCTTGTTTTGCATGCCCCATTTTCCAAGCCCAAATTGGTCATGTGCCTTCAAAATATCAAATCTCCTACCCAAATTCACTTACTTGGAGTATTCAAATCTATAGAGAAATGAGGTCCATTGTCCCCTTTTTTGCCTTTTGTCTTGTTCTTGCTATTTTGGAACATTCGTGGACCCCTGTCACTCCTGTTTCCACAATTTTGACTTTGGGACCAATTTTTTGGTGGATTCGGCATGTGTTTGAAGTGCGTAAATGAACTGCCAAGGTTTCGTCAATGTTCCATTAAGTTTCGATTGTTTCAGAACTTTCCCTCTAGAATTCCCTTTCTCCTTGGCTGTTTGGAAATATCTGTGGACCCTCATCGCTCCCGTTTCAACATTTTTGACTTTGGGGGCAACCTTTTTAAGATTTGGTGTGTGTTTGAGGTGTGTAAATGAACTGCCAAGGTTTCGTCAATGTTCTGTTCAGTTTTGATGGTTTTGGAACTTTCCCCAAAAAATTCTCTTCCTTTTTGGTTGTTTGGAAACATCCGTGGACCCCCGTTGCTACCGTTTCCACATTTTTGACTTTAGAAGCAACCCTTTTTTGGATCTATAATGTGTTTGATGTGCTTAAATGAATTGTCAAGGTTTCATCAAAGTTTGGTTAAGTTTCGGTGGTTTCGAAGTTTCGTCCCCCTTTTGCTATTTTGGAACATCCGGCGGCCACCTCCCTTCAAGCCTCTGGAGCTCAGCCCCTCAGTGGCCATTTTGAACATCCGACGGCCACCTCCTTCCCTACTGTTTTGAACATCCAGGAGCCTCCCTCCTTCCTGGTTGTTTTAGCTTATGTCCACTGTCTGCCTTTTGGCTTTCTTCCACCATCTTTCTGCCCTCTGGCGCTCACACCTTTCAAGTACACATTAATGTTTATGGCCCAAATGAGCTCCAAATATGAATATCAAGATATTTTGATGATGCATGGATGGATCTAACAGGGAATTTGTAGGTTTGACTAACATTTTCCTTAACTCATGTATAAATGCACTTACGACGCTTCGTGTTTGTAGGAGTCAAAAAGCCTTCTGTAGGTCTATCAGAGAGGCCCATTGAGGGAGTTGTCCTACCTTTTTCCACATGATGATGATTTCTAAGGAGTTTTCTGCCCGAATCAGAGGCCACCAATCCATTGATGCCAATCATCGATGGGCTTGTTTGATCAAAGGAAGAACACTGCAAGCACATCAAGTAAAAGACAATTTTCTGGTAGTTTCAGCTACAGTGAAAAGGGAAATCAGCTAAATGACAAAATTACTATAGTGATTGACACTAGATGATAAAACAAAGAAAAGACAAGGAATGTATTTTAAATTGCTAGATAATGGAGGGTAGGTGAAACCCTATTGTAAATCAAATCTAGGCCATTCAATGTAATCGAATCCTAGCCATTCATTTGGACTTTGGAAAACTATAAATAGAGGTTTTCCCCTCATTTGTAAGGGTTGGAGAACTATTGTAAAAATTATTTTGTAGCAATAGAAGACATCATTGCATAATTTTATGGATGTTCTCTTTGATTTTACTCATCTTGCATGCATGGTTCTACTTCTATATTAGTTTTAGTATTAGTTTCTTAAATGGTTGTCATGATGGCGTTGTTGTTATAGTATTTGATGAACTTCCAGCTTATGATTTTTGTAGTTCATTGATGATAAATCACTTGCAAAGCTAGTCTGAGCCTCTTTCCTTTATTGCTGCAACTTAGTTTGATTGCATGTACATGATGTGTGTATGTGATATGAAAATCTGCAGTCCTTAGAAGATTGCACTGGTTTTGTGTAGCTATAGGTTTCTCTTAGTCAAGCAAAACTCAGTTTAGAAAGTCTGTCTACTTTAGCAACCACCATTGTTACTGTTCATTCTAAGCTTAGGATTAGAATAGCTTTCTTAACCCTTCTCCTTTTGCTATTTCTTTTAATCCTTGGTTAGAGTAGGACCCAAAGCATCACCATGAAGTTAAATCAGATGAACTTGATGAGTTTCAGCTTGTTGTTTTGAGTGGATAGCCACTGTTCATTGACTTCCAGCACTTTGAAACTGCATTTGCAAATCCAACTTCCCATGCTTTATAACTCATCCGTAAGACTGTCTTGTGATTCTAGTAAATCACATCAAACGACTGAGATATTCCAAGCACTGTCAAGACCTGACATTAGAGACCTTGGGATAGTGTTCTGCAATCTGATTGTAGAGGATTTTCTTTCAAGAAAGGTAGTGCACATACGCACTGCCTGTGTTGAGAAGTACATAAAAACAAATCAACAAAATTGGTGCTAGAAGGAGGGCATGACATGTTGAGGCTACAAAGCTGAAAGTTGGAAATCAAAAAGAGCACTTTCAAGAAGAAATATGAGATAGGGAGATCTCTTTTAATGCTAAATTTCAAAAAAAATTGAAGGCAAGTAGAAGTTGAGTCAAAATGGAGCAGAATGCACAAATTGACATCACTCAACTACATGCAGATTTGAATAAGAAACTGAAAAAGCCATTGCAGCAGTTTGCATTGGTGGATAGATGTCGATTCCATTGCACTCATAGGCACAATGAGTTGGGGTGTCTAACTTTTTTGAACAGAATTGAAAAGGTCTTGCAAAGAGAAATCCCCTTATGGGAAATCTATTTGCCTTTAGCCCTTGTAGACTCGAAGGAAGAATTGACAAGTATGGCAGCCAAGGCATTCAAGGAGCTGATCCAAGAACATTTGAGCAGCAAGGATGGACCAAGACTGGTGGAAGTACTAATGGAAAGATGGTGTAGATTTCACAATGCACCAAATTCAGAATTTATGTGTCCATCATGTGACAACATCATCGCTCGAGCCAAGGGTTGTTTGGACAAGTTGGAACAGCCAAATCTCAATGAGGAGAAGTTATCCAATGAAGCAGAAGAATTGTCAACATTCAGAGGGCATCAAAATAATGATGAACCAAGAAATTTGACACAAATTGGTGGGTATGTGCAGGATTATCATGGAAAAAAGAGGCCCTTAAGTGGCAAAAAATTTAGAAAAATCAGTGTTAGGAAACTTGACGTAAAAATTTGAATAAGTTATCTATATTATTTCAAAAATATGTAAAAATAGAATCTGTAGAAAATTGAATGTA
>VDFB02386983.1:0-42449 GCA_007258455.2 Sequoia sempervirens
GGGAAACTCATTGAGAAAGTAAAACATTGAGAAAATGATAAGAGTACCATACCAAAAAGGGTATTTTGACTCCTTTGTCTTCTACAAATTCTCCAACAATTATAATCTCAAGATCTCACAAAGATCAATCTCAAGATCTCACAAAGATCAAAATCATTTCCTTCTTTCACCATCTAATAGGCTGTGTGTATTGTAGCGGTAGAGATAAATTCTCTCTATTTGTGAAAAATATCTTGTAACCAATCACCATTGAAGCATACTTGACTGCTGAATCTTCAATTTCATTCACTGTAAGGGCACACTTGTCAAAATTTTCCCCAGTAAGCTTCATTACTACTTCATTCTTTACAACCTTCAATGTTGAGACTGGACCAATGGAGCACAAACTAGTAACAGTGTAGTGTCCCTGAGTTGTTAAAGCAGAAATTAAAAAACAAAACAAAACAAAACAAAAAAAGAGAAAATCTTATGGGAAGTAGATCGGCGGCATGCATGGGGGAGATTTTTGCATGTTGTGGATCCTTAATACGGGGGGGCTGGACTGATGTTGCTATTGGTTGCATGCACCGTTGCGAGCAAGAAGTTCGGGATTCTGGAATAGAAAATTGGGATTTGGTTAGAGACAAACGGCATTACTACGGTTACAATAAGAACTATAGAAGCTAGAATCACAGCAAAAAAAGAAAGAGGGCCATTATTAAGGTAGTTGGGCAGAAGCTCGAAGAAGAGAGAGAGGATTATGGAGACGGGGGCAGGACGATACATGTTTGTTGAAGCTTGATCGGAATAACTACTTACTGTTAAGATTGTTATCTGGAGCAAAGACTTCGATTTGTTTTGGTACTTTTATGCATCTTGGGAGTGTTGTATTGGAGGTAAGCTTATCTTCGGAAGGAGAAGACGACCCAATCTATGAGAGATTGAGCACAACAGATGGAGCTCCAAGGGAAGATCCATTTGGGAAGAGGCAATGCGGCCTGAAGGGATTTCACAGTTTGAGGAGGTTAACCAGGGCAACGCTGCGCGAGTCAGGCAGACCTGAAGATGTCGGAAAAGGTTATATTATCGTCTTTGATTGGGGCTTCAGTGGTTTCCTATCTCTTCTATGATTTGACCAGTAGGAGGGAGATTTTTGGAGGTCTGTTATACTCTCTCTCTCTCTTTTGTTGCAAATGATTGATTATTCATTTTATTGCATGTTGTTCAATGCTGAATTTTGTACTCTATTATAGAGTTCGATACCCTAGTCTGATTGTCATTTGTAATTGCTTGAAAGTTTCTTTGAGCCTTTATAGATAAAATTTATTTTGTGCATATTCGCATCTAGGGCCCTCTCTGTAATTTCCATGCATGATGTATTTCCTTAGTCTCCGGCGCCATACTCTTGTATTGGAAACCTTGATTTTCATTTGCCCTACCTTGATAACCAATGGTTTTTAATATGGTTGGAGATTCGATCGATATAATAGGTATTGATAATTTGAATTCGATGAACCCGTGTTCGATAGTATTCGATTTCTCTTTGTAGCATGTTGATATCCCTCTTGTCAGAATTCAATATTCTCTTTTATTTGCAGATGAGTTTGTAGGCTGCATAATTCAAATCCCTTTCCCTGGTTATGCTTCTTAATTAGCAATCGAAATTACTGGTGCAAAGTAGACGCCTAACTTTTGATCATATATAATTTCGATGTACCGATCATATATAGGAGTTGTTGGATTAAGTTTATCTTTGGTACCTGATGTATGTTGCCTCATTCCCTTGTAAATGATGGACATTTTCAACACCGAATCTTTTGGAGAATTCCTCCTTGCTTTGTGTTGTTGGCAATTCTATTTTCTGTGGGTAATTGCAACGTAGCTTGTTCTTCATGTAAACACCGAACCTTCATTACGCATGTTAATCGACCTGTGATTTATGGTTAGCTTGTTCAATCTTGTTTGCTTTCAGTCCACTGCTAATCCTCTAGCCTAGGCAGCGACACAATTCTTTAAAGATATGTAATTTCTTTCTTTTCTCTTGGCTTTACCCATAATGAATTTTGATGTACCTGCTTGCTCAACCATTACGGTGGAATTCGGTGTACTCCTACCAATTACTTTTTCTTGAAAGCTTTCTAAAGCCTTCGATAGACCTACTCTTGTGTAGCTTTCACCCTCTAAGCTTGCATGCTTCTGTCCTACAATTTACTGCAATGGTCTAAGTTGGTGTTTGTACTTTGAAATGTAACCCTTGTTATGTGATTCGCTTTCTTTTCTTGTATCGATTAATCACTTCATTACATTCGATGGAAAAGATTTATGATGGCGTTTGGTACTTACGAGTTATACGGAGCAAACGTTAATGATGATTAAGCAGTAAGCGGTGTATATATATATATATCCTCATATTGTGTGTGTTTGGTGTTCACAGAAGCCGGAGTACTTTGATAATTTAAATTTTATATATAGTGGATAAGGAAATTGTATATATATTTATATATCAAGTAAAGTATGGTTAATTAATCATGCGTAACATTGACACTTATTACCCTAACGCTTAGTTGTTCTCGCAGCCGATACACACAAGGTCTTATTAGTCTAACCACAAATCAGTGAACCTTCCTCTCACTTGAGTAAAATTAGAATGACAACAAAGTAGAATCAAATATATATCTTTTATAAATACAGAGATATGTGATTAGTTATTTATATATGTTAAGCATAAGTACAAACCTTGAGTTAAATGAAAAGCAATGTTGGTTGTGTTTAAATAGGCATTCAAATACTTATGAATTATGATTCAATTATTATGGTCGACTACATTGTATTGTAAGTTAATTTTTTTATTCTCAATAGTTATATATATTTGTATATATATATATATCTCATGATTATGATTAAAGTAATTTTGTTTCTGTTTTATTTAATATGTCTATATAGATTCCTCAAGTTATTCTAAAATTATTCTTATAGTGATAAACATATAAAATGTAGTGTTATTTTAAATGATTACATAGTGAGTGAACCATGGGATTGTTTTCTTATAGCCTCTATTATCTATTATTCAGTTTTAGTTAAAAGTAATTTATTGTGTTAAATGTATGATTAGATATTCATATAATATGCTGATATACTTTGATTAATTTAAGTGATTTCAAAATAAGTGTAAAGAGAAAATATAATGATGAATTAAATATCCGTTGAAGCTTATTGCTCTTGAGCCCTTGGTAAGACTAAAAAGATAATTTAAATGTTTCTAAATGTTTATTGGGATGTGTAGTCTTTAGTTTGAGTAAGTTGTTAAGGAAATTTGTTAGTGAGGATATTAAATGTCCATTATGATTTATTGCTTGAACATGTCTGTTTTGGGTAAATATTTGTATATAGGATGAATTCTAGAAGATGTTATATAACTTCTTTTATTATTTTCAATGACTTCTTAATTGATGAAAAATAAAAAAATAAAAAAATAAAAAAATGTAAATGAATATCTAATGTTCTTCTTCTTAGTGTATAGCTTGAGTGTGCTAGTAGATGTAAGTGATTGGTGTAAATATGTATTGACTTTTAAATAGAATATAATTGTTATTTTTTTTTTTTAAATCTTCATGACTAATGCTTGGATTGTATTCTTACTTAACCAGACAATTGAATGATTATTTTTCCTTGCATTCTTTTTACCATTGATTCATAAGTCCTTGATAGGGATAGTTACTTTTAAAACTCTTGTGAGTATGATTGACTTGATTGTCGAGTGGTTTAGTCTTCCAATTGTGAATGCAAGTCGTTAATGGCTACTGTTGTTATGCCTTGTGACCTTTCTTTTACATGGATGAATAAATATTTGAGTAGGCTATTTTTATTTATTTTTGCAAGATTATGCTTTCTAGTTCATCAGTCTTCGGCTTCACCTAAGTGGGTGGCAGCCGCCTAAGAAACTGTCTGGGGTGATGGACCCTAGAAAGGGTTGCATACCCACTCTTCTTGTATGTAATTTTGTATGGGTCACATAATGCTTACGAATAGAGGTTTGAGGTAGTGTGTATTTGTGGTGATGTGTTACTTTTGTGTTGAGGTAGATTCCTCCTTGGAAGTCTTTTGAGTGAACCCTTGGTTGGTCAGTCAATGAGTTGGAGCAGCTCAAGTTGTCGAACTACGGTGCCTCTGCGAATTATATACGTAGGCAAGGCCATCGAGTGATGAGCTCCCGAGGCATTAGGTCGGGCCCCTAGGACTGTTCTTCGGAGTCTTGTTTGAGTCTTGTCGTTTATTTCCGGTAACGTAAAAAAAAACTACCATTGATTTATATCACTCATTTTAGTGATCATGTGTTAACTATCTTTGATCTAATGTGTGTGCCAAGTCATGTAGACCTTGCAGGTATAGGCATTGGGAGCAAGGACTTGTCGATAAAATAGAATGTAAGAGGTATATAAGCTGACCTAAGTAAGTAGACTCTATTGCCAAAGTTAATAATTCACTTCTATCTTTTCGTGTAGCTTGTGTGATCATTGAATATAGTTACAAGTGGTGAATTGGGTTGTTGTTATCTTTGTTTTCGTTGTTAGTTGTTTGTGAAGTAACCTCGCGTGCCCCAGATAACTAAGTGTAATAGTGTAATGTAATGTGTTATGTGTGTATGGCTAATGTTTTTACATGTTCAATTGTATTGTTTTAAAAAAAAAAATTAGTTGCTTTGTCTGTGTTCTTTGGGTTTGCATGGCGGGCGTTACAAACAACCCTAATTGCCTCTTTGATTATCATATGCGACATATCAAACCACATGAATTTATCATGAATTATTCTCAAAACATACTTCACCCACTCATTATCATAGCATAAATTAGGAAATTCATTCCACACATCCAACTTCTTCTCCGTCAAACTAGAATACTCTAATTTTAGCTCAAAATCATACTAGTTAACACTTTTTCCCTAAACTCTACCATCTTTGAGTGATCATATTCATCCAAATTTGAATGAATGTAAATCCACACATCCTCTGTGCGCAAGACGTTTGATTGAACCCTAGAAAATACACCTTCCTTATTTGTCTCCATAGAATTGTATGGGTGCTTCTTAAAATTAGGTCTCAACTTCTCAAGCACATCAATAACTTGTGAAGTAAACATTTTGAACTTTCCTTGAGCTAGGGTTTGTAGGAAATTGTAAATATCTTGTGAAATTTGTTGGTAGGGTTTTGTTAACACTTCAAAATTGCTTCAACTCTCGTTTGCACTGCTCTCCTCTTCATATGCTTGAACATAATGCCCTTTAAAATGTGCAAAATGAAATATAAACACTTTTCCATGATCTAAAGTATGCATTAATTGCAACAGTGAAAAGTTAGGTAAAAATTTGTCAAACCCTCTCTATATCATCACAAGCACTTCCAAACATTTTGCAAATCTCTACATTAAGAGATTTCTTATTGAATATTTCACCAATAGATCAAGCATCTCAATCTATACATGTATCAGTATGTTAAAGTCATCAACATCACATCTTTAGTGGGGGTTTAGAGGTTTTTCTGTTAAAACTCCCCCTAAGCCAAAGCTCTCTATCTAGTTTCTAGAGGAAAAATTTACACTAGAATTTGGTACAAACTCATTCTTTAAATCATTCTCTTCCTTTTTCTTCTAGATCTTGTTCATCTGCTTCTTTACCTCAACCAGATCAATCTTATTTTGTGGACTAAAAGCTTTCACATTCTTTCCTCTACAAAACTTAGCTATGTGTCTAGGTTTATTATATTTATAACATGTGACACTTTGTTGTGGAGAAAACTTACTTCTTGTCGTTTTAGATTTTCATTCAAAAGCCTTATGCCCAAATCCATTGCATGCATAACAATAACCAAGGAATGATTAAGACATCATACCATTATTGTAACGTTTCATCATTTGTATTTTGCATTCACTAGCCTTATGACCAAATCTATTGCATGCATAGCACTAACCATAAAATGATTGAAATTTTTGATTCATCCTACTTCTACAATCTACAGCTCTATGTCCAAATTTATTGCAATAATAATAGTAACCATTAAAATATGGGTACCTTTGTGCAGTTGGTTGTCTGATAAGTGGTCTTTTGAAATATTACCTCTGGTTCTAAACATGTTTGACATTACTCTTCTTATCTCTAGTATTCCTTTGTTCATCATTATTCTTTTTAACATTGTTTGGATTCTAATTTTCCTTTGAGCTTTCTCCTTTTTCAAACTCTAATCCTTCTTTATCTTTTGAAGCTTTTAGACTTGCAAGCATATCATCAAGCAAGGTGGAGATCTTCTTGAATTTTTCCTCTTGACTCTTTACTATCTCCAGATATTTCCTCAAAGACACAACTTCTTCGAGCTTTGAGCATTCTATAGACATGTCTTTCAGTTTGGTATTCATGTAGTCTTCAACTCTTTTTCCTTCTCAACCTACACTTTCAAATTAGTGATTGTCTCATTTGATTGCGTAAGTTGCTCATTTGTTTCCTTGAGTTGCTCTTTAACTTTCTTGACTTGATTCCTTATCTTCTTGATACATTCATCTACTTCCTTAATATTTTCTTTTAGATCTCTATTCTCACATTCTACTTTATCCAGATCATCAAGAGCAGATTTAAGCTCTCCTTCCATATCAACTTCACAGTCTTCTTCACTAAACCCTTCCATAATATTTTCTTCCAAAGGAATAGGATACCTCCTAGTTGCCATGTGTTCAACCTCCAAGATCTACCTCAATGATTAAGCCAATTAAAGGAACCAAGCTTTGATACCAATTGTTGAACACTCGTAATATTGAAAGGGGGGTGAATCAATATTCCTTGAAATTCATTAACTTAAAGTGCATTCAAAACATCTCATTTAACTTGCAGAAATGGAATAAATAATTGAAGCATGCACCACAACAAACAACACAAGAAGGCTAGATTTACGTGGAAAATCCTTGAAAGTGAAAAACCACTGTGAGGATTAGCTCACAATATATCATAACTAGTTAAAACATATTACAAGAGGCTCACTACTTGAAGGGCTCATTGTCCAAAAAGTAGGAGGGGTCACTGCCCAAGGAAGATCACTTCTTCCAGAATTATAAAAGATATAGAAAAGAGTGGCTCACTGCAAAATTTTGAACTACTAATAATGCATCTACAATATGTTGAAGAAACAATTCTAGTTAGGCTCAGTAAACTAACTTTACACATTTCATTCTTCACCACTAACACCTTTTGCACTTCACATTCTTGCTCATACACATCTACCTTATAATCTCTCACATTCCATCATAACACTCACATTGAATTAACCTTCTATATATATTTATATATTTCACAAACACTCATATCATCAATTAGGTCGGTCTAATTAGATGAAGCGTGTAGCCCCATAACTTGTCAGCTCAAAACTCCATCAAACATACCTTGTGGAAGAAACAAAAATGTGTTCTTCACCAAAATAGGTTAACATGATCTATAATCACTCCTATGAATCCGCTCCATACTCAACTTAATACTGTATGACCCCAAAACCCTTAGGTCGACATCACACAACAAAACTGGTGAAGCAACAACTAAATGAACCAAATGCTCATTCACAACTTGACACACGTACCACCAAACTACTTGACACTTGGAGTGCACAAAATCTTCAAGCACTTCTTGAAATTTTTAAAGCACAATGATCATCTATAATGGAATGTAGAGCATTCCAATATGAACTCTATAAATGTAACTCTTCCTGTACTAAGCTTGATACTCTGTCATCAATATCTTCAGTTGCAAAAGACATAGAACCTTGAAACTTTGGATATAGACTCCTCAAACATGTACCATTATCACCTCAAAGAAACATGACAAGATATTGAAATGTGGAGCAATGCAGACCACAAAACTGATGCTCTCTTACATCATTATCACAGTCAAACACTTAGCCAATTTCCCAAAACCACTTGGTCTACTCCGGACTACTCTGGACTATATTCATATTGATGAACCATCACTTCTACAATGGGTTTCCATCAATGGAAACACCATACATCATCATGCTCATGTTTCCAATAGAGGCTATATTACTTGTTGGGTCTTCTCATTGTATTATAAGTCTTGCTCAAAATTAATATACTGATATTTACATTTGAGGGTAGGATTTTTACCAAAAAGATTTTCCTAAGGAAATAATATTATCATTGCTTTTCTATTCTCTCTTCTCTCTTCAATTATTTTTTAATTCTCATTTTCTTATTTTTAATTTATATCAATAATTTTCTTTATTTCATTGTTCCTATTTGAAGAATAAACATTGTAAAATCAACATCCAATTGGATGAATGTGTTATATAAATAATATTCAATATTAATCCAATAGTGGCATCCCACTCCATGAGGGGATACCATTAAACGACTTTAGAATTACATAATTTAGAAGGTGTACAACACCCTATCCTAAATATATTCAAATTTTCTTCAATAAACCAAAATAATCCTTCCTAAAAGAGTTATCAATCATTCAATTGATCTACTTCTAGTCATTCCTCTTCCTAATGCTTTATTGATTGTCAATATATGCTAGTAAGTGATGATATTTAAAGATAAATTTAAGAGATTTTAGATAAAGGATTAAAAAATATTAGTTCCTCTCCATGTTCATCACTACTAATGCTTGTAATTAAGAAGGATGAAATTTGGCATTGCATTAATTTTTGACACTCAACACTTGACAACAATCAATAATTGTTATCCACTTCCCTAAGTTGATGACTGGTTAGATCAAATGACAAGAATTCAAATATACTTCTCTAAAAATAATAACAAAATTGAGTATCATCAAGTTTAAACTTGAGAAAAGGACATGTAGAATATAAATTCCAAAATCAAGATGGGTCTTTATGAATGCTTAGTGATGCATTTTAGCCTTTTTTTTAATCTCAAGGAAAATGATTCTTAGTTTGCACTTGTCATAGTATTGAAGTGAGACGACCATTTGAAGGCCCATCATTCCAAATATTTTTTTACAACCAAACATCGCTACTCCACCTATGATAAAGAATTGTATGCCTTGGGGCAATCAATCAATATATTGGAGACACTATATGCTTGGAAAGGATTTTTTTATAATTAGATCATTTCCTATTCATTTCTCTAGTCTCGAACAAAATTGAACAAGCAAGGCATATAAAATGGGAATCCTATCTAAGATATTTTTATTTAGTCATCGAGTATAAAAAAGAGCACTACAAACATGGTTTCTAATTATTTGAGATTCCCTCCCGCAACTCACACATTGACTGATGTCATCACTTCACATATTAGTTTTTATACTTCTTATTATGCAAATAGTTTTTAATTTGTCCAAGTATAAACTACTTTTCAACATCTAACTTCTGTTGGGTGAAAATTATGTAATCAACTTTCGACAGATTACACAACTTGGACTTCAGCCACAACTATGTGAGATGTGAATCTCTCCTCTCGAAAAGGGGAGGCGCCCTTCTTACTGCTAAGAGAAACAATAGTAAATCACAAAAGTAATTACACAATGTATACGAAAGTCACGAAGTGGGGGGGGTGTGTTACATTCATCCTTCTCTCTTTTTTCAGAGAAGATGTTTACAATGTTTCACGTGTTGGAAGTTCCGAATTCTTGATAACTAAAAACTAACAACCAGCAGTAATGCCAATATCTCTATCTCGTCAAAGCGAAGCGTAGAGATACCAGAAGTAATCAACAACAAACAAAAGAAAATAAAATGGGAAAGCTCACGAAGGCACAAAGTCGTTCCGTAGCTTTATCAATGTCGGATCTGCATAAACGTACCGTTTGCTACGTTAGAAGCACAAAGTCTTCTTAGACGCAACAATTCTTCGAACAGCATGAACGATTACAAGCACAAAGTCTTGTAGATCATCCAACCAAAATGTCAACGAGCACGAACGATTACAAGCACAAAGTCTTGTAGATCTTTCGACAAAGTATCCAAGAGAATGAATAATTATAAGCACAAAGTCTCATAGATTATCCAACAAGAACATGCATGAGCATGAATGATTATAAGCGCAAAGTCTTATAGATCACTCAACCAATGATAAACAAAATAACAATGCAATCTAAATAATAAATGTAACACAAAGTTTACATCAACCACTTAGAGTCTTTCAGATTCCTCGAACTAATCACTACCAAATCGAATCAACTTACAAAAGTATCGAATCCAACACAAAGTTTGGCTTGCAATCCTTTCCTTTATTGATTGAATCTCATTCACAAAATATGAACGCAAAGTTTCACAAGTTTGCTTACAAAAGGGCAGCACTTCGTTGCAAAAGGCTAAAAGATATGTTACAATGAAAATCCCTCACAATATATAGAAAGAGGGATGAGCAAAATAAGGAAAGAGATTGAGAAAATTAAGGAAAGTTAGGTGAGCGATTTTTGGAGATCTCACCTAACTTTGACCAAAGTCAAAGTGTAATTTGTTTTCAAAATATTACATCTTTGGACTTGGTGTAATTACAATTTACAAAATGACATTCGAAAATGTCGAGAAATATTTACAAGATGCATAATGGGATGCACCGGAAATGTCTAACACTGGAGAATAGGAGGCTGCTTCACGTCTTTTTGCATTGGGCGCGGAAGTCTTCAAATTTCCTCCTAGTCTCCTGCACGAACTTCTCATCTGGACCAACGGTGTAATCCACAATGGTGTGGATTCTCGTGATCGATCTCATGGCAGATGAGTGAACCTTCTTGCACCTGTCAAGATGCGTCTTCAGGTTGTCCAATGTGAGCCTTGTATCACAAATGATGTTCAGTGAAGCTTCTGAGAAGTCTGAACTGTCAATCAAATTCATGATGGCTTCTTTGAAGATCAGGGATATTTCTGCGGCCGGTAGGAAGATACGATTGTCCTCAAGAAGTTGACCAGGCAACTCTCTGATACTTTTGTCAAGAATGTTGCGATGCCCGTCGACATCTTCCTGTACTTGGTGAAGGTCTTCAATGAGAGATTGAACCACTTGGATCCTGTGTTTCAGTGATTCTTTTACCTCTACAAACTTTTCTTTGTCGGGAATTACCCCAACCTCCACCAATTTGCTGAGCTTTACCTGTTTCATTTCCGACCATGACAACAGGCATTTTTCCATGTCTCTGCGCTCCTGGGAAAGTACGCCCTTTTCTTTGTCAAGCTCTGTGGTGAGCTTGGCCAACATGGTGGTTTTCTCATCCGCAGCCAAAATTATCTGAGATCCGTGTTCAATGATCTTTTCAACAAAGTCATACAACACTCTGCCTTTGGAGGCGAATTTCTCAGCTTTCTTGACAGCTGGGTCTTCAATACTTACCACTGTCAGCGGTTGTGCATTGCTTGGAGAACCGGCAAGTCTCTTTACAACAGTGGCATAATGCTCTGCCCTCTGTTTGTACATGTTACGAGATTGCTCAACTTTGTCCAGCCTTCCTGCCAAGATATCCAAAGTGACTTGCGCATCGGCTTTTGCACTTTCGTTGGTAACCTTGCCAAGCTGGACCTTTGTTACTGTGTAGTCCTCCATATTGACATCACCTTCTTGATTCGGTGGTATGCCAATTTCAGCATACTTGTGGCCAGATTTATCAACATTCAGCCTCGAGTATACTTTTGCCTTCTTCTTCCCTTTAGCCTTTGGAAGAACTATCTCTTCAAGGTCGAGTTCCTCTGGAGAAATCATTTGCTTTTTACGCTTCGACACTTGAGATATTAGCCAAGGAGGAAGAAAAGAAGTGTGAACTTCTGGATTTACTGTCAAGTCGGTCGCCATTGCCACCTCTGAAGTTATTGTCACATCTGAACTCACCAATGGTATCGTGACAATTGGAGAAGTGTTTGTCATCATCGCTCCTGTAGTTGACACATTGAGCTGATCACGCATTGACTCATTCATGAAACGATTGAATTCGTTCTCAGAAGTGATATCATACGTTGGCGAAGACAAGCTAGGAATGGACGATGGTGGGCTTGACAGTATATCAACCGTATGAATGCTTGTGACTGATGGAGTATCAAGCTGGGTTGATGCTGCAGGGATAGGGGATATCTCGGCTGCAGGAATGCTCGTGGTAGGAATAGGTGACGAGGGAGCAGGAGGTGAAGGAATTCTTGACTCAAAAGGGGTATGAGGAACGTTTGAAGTCACGGGCGATGATGTTCTGTGAATTTCCTCAACTACGTTCTCGGGAGGAGAAGTAGTTATTTCTTCATCATGCTCGGGTTCCTGTTGACCACCCTCTTGCCTTTCCGATTCTGGTTCACCTTCGAAGTCACCTTCAGATCCTTCTTCAGAATCTTCATCAGACTCTTGCCCGCTTTCAGAAACCTCTTCGGCATAGGAGTCTGCTTCTGCTGAATCTTCATCTTCAGCGGATTGGTCGCTTGAAGTATCTTCTTCATAGGAATCTATCTCCTCTGAGATGGGCTTTTTACCCTTAGAGCGAGATGGGTGAGATTCCGTCATTTCTGTCTCTTGGACAGCCTGGGTATCTTTCTTACCAACAGTGAACTTAATCCTAGGGCCTCTCCGCGAAGAAGTGGGAACGGCCGCTGACTTGTTTTTGTCGCGAAGTTCTTGCTGTTGGCGTGCTTCTGCCTCGGACTCTTCTCCTTCTGAGTCTGTCCTGAAACTTTTCATTGCATAACCATGTTTGTGTAACCATTCTTCTGTATTGGCTAGGATTGGTCTCAGCCTTTCTCTCATGCTGGTGACCTCTTTCCTAGACCACTGTATTGCAGGTAACGGCCTCTTAGCAACGCCTTGTTCATCATAGACAGCGTTCATGATATCACCTGGATCCTCAAAATCCTCCGGTAGGTCAGCGATACCAAGATCTCTGATTTGTTGAACTGTCAATCTGCAATAGTCCATCTTTCGAATGGCTTCTTCATCTCTGCAATCTGCCCAGATGTCTTCAAAACGGTACCTGTGTTGGTGACCCTTTTGCAACTTCTTTATGACATCTCGGTAGTCAAAATCAAACCTATACCTGTAGGTTTTGATGGTCATGATCTGCATCTCAGCATAGACAGACTTAGCCTTTTGTGCAGTCCGGATAGTATATCTGCCGATGGTCAGTGGGAACTTGAATCCACGCTTGTGGTTGCTTCTTCGTTCTTTCTGCACTGACATCAGCTGTCTGCATGTTTCCATGAGAACCCACTTATCCGAAGGATAACGTGGTAGCATGTAGGGACAACCGGTGTAACAACCTACTCTCAAGTAAGTAAACGTTGGGAATTGAAGAAAAATACATCCAACTTTACTTACCACCTTATAAGCCTCATCAGACACTCTTCTTCTTTCCAAGGATGGATCAAAGTTGAAGAGTAAGGGCGCAAAGAAAGCATCAGTGACCCGTCTGAAATGATGAAAGCTTTCCTTTAGCTCCAACTGATAGAAATATCTGTACACAGGCACCATCATTCGATTCCCCTTTGTAGATAGACCTGGGAATTGCCTCATCACAGCTGCTGCGTACACCAGGTAAGAAGTCATGTAGAACTTCAATGTAGAAGGAGCATTGATCAACTGTTCGTGCATCTCATCACTGATTTGTTTACCCCAGTCAATATGCACTTTCTGCCTCCTTATGATCCTGATGTATTCATACATCCAATCGTGAAAGGTGGATGATTCCGGCAAACCTTTCACTCTGCTCAGAAACGTGATCATATCCTTGACGTCATCTTTGAAGTCACTTCTCAGGAGTCCTTTCGGCCATCTGGAAACAGACGATCTAGGCTTTTTAAGCCATTGAGTATTTATCAACTGTTTGGCTTTATTAGGATCAGCATCGAAAATCTCCTGTGCTTTTGATATAGAAATGTCAATATATTTGTCCATGTGAGGAACCTTGAAGACGATGTCAAAGAAATCGGGGTCGAGTCTTAAAATCTCATGCCCGGAAGAGTCGATCACACTTCTGCTTTCTCGGATGTAATGAGACGCAACTTGAAGAACAAACTCAGTATTGTGCGCAGCTGTGGGGAACATTGCCACCAAGTGGAGATTACTGTGTACTATTGCCCTCATTGAATCAGGAAGAGGCTTCGTCTCTGTCAACTTTGCAAAGTCAACCAAATCTTGATGGCCAACTTCTGTATCCTTTATTTCTTCAACTTTCGAAAGTACCATAGTTGGCGGATAGACGCCTTGATATTTGTACTTCATCTTGCTTTTTGCTTTCGAAGAAGAAGGAGGTTTCGTTGCAGTCATCAAAAGAAACTGGAACACTGAGCACTCTTAACTGGACGATCTCTGAGAGTAGACTGCAATCCGTCTAGCCAGAACAAACACCAATTTGTTAGGAAACATGGGAAAGCGTGAAACGAGCACGAGGGTGGAAAAGCATAGAGATGATGGCGAGGCACGCAAAACGATGCACGAATGCGGAAAAATGGAGCTCAAGGATGCACTGGTAAAAAATGGGGTGCATTTGGAAAGGTCTGGAAAAAGCCAGAAAAAAGTGTAAGGGCGCTAAAATTCAGCGCCCTTACATTCTGAGAAATTGCTTTTGGTGTAAGGGCGCTAAATTTTAGCGCCCTTACATTTTTAGTGTTAGGCAATTTTATGACATTCTTTTGATGTCATGGCGCTAGAATTCAGCGCTTTAGCTTTTTGGTGAAAGATGATTTTGATGCAAGGGCGCTAAATTTTAGCGCCCTTACATCTTACAGTGTTAGGTAATTTCTCATTTTCTCAAAAATGTTCTAGCGCTAAAATTCAGCGCCTCTGCTTTTTCTTGAAACTTTTGAGATGTAGATGCAAGAGGGAATGGCGATAGCGCTCAGGCTTGGAGATGGAAATTTGTTTGAATCATGAGAGCTTGAGTTTGCTTTCATTCTATTACATACGCCTCCCATTTTTGAGGGAATTCTTTTTCACAATAACAGATCTCTTCAACGTTCACCAAAACGCATAGAGAGAGACAACATGGATACGTTGGATAGATACGAGTGCCCACAGAACATCGACCATATTGGCGGATAAGAGAAGAACGCGTAGGTGGCGAGAGAAGAATGCGTAGGGTAACAAAGGCTCGCCACGATGAAGACAAACGATGGACAGAAAACGCGAATGAAGAACACTTTGAAAGGCGAGAACAAAAACGCGAGTGTATAGGGTAAGAGCATGGAAATGAAAAGAAGGAATGAGCACTAAATGAACACGCACAGGGGAGAACGCGAATTCAAAACCATGAATGAAGGTTCCATTGCATAAACGTGTAGGAAAACGCGAATGAAGGAAGACGCGAATAGAAAAGACGAATGAAATAAAAACGTGAATGAAGAAATCAAAACGCGAATGTACAAAGATCATATACAAATGACAATACAAAGCCGAAATGAAAGTCTTACCAGGGCAAAACGCGAAGCTTGTTGAAGAGAGAAATGGCGAATCTCCAAAAAACGTGATTTTGCAGATGAAAGGCAAACGCACAGCAAGAGGAGATGCAAAAGAAATAAAACATAAACAACAAAAGTGGCGAATTCATTCACTTAACTTTGCAAATGAAAATTAAAAACCTAACTCAAGTCGTGCAATAAATTTAGGCACGAAAAGTGGCACGATTGACGAAAAACGCGAAATTGTGAAGAAACGTGCCAGAGGAATGAAAAAAGTTTAAGTGTTGAGAAAAAATGTAATGGCGCTAAAATTTAGCGCTCTTGCATTTTTTAGAATTTTCACTTCATGCAGGGGCGCTAAATTTTAGCGCCCTTACATTTCCAGACTTAGCCAAATTTTGGATTTTCCCTGCAGGGGCGCACTTTTTGAGTGCTACTGCATCTTCCGTAATTTGCAAAGTATTAACAGTGAAAAGTCGCGAAAGATCTCGTTTCGAAGGTCTTTGCGAGGAGAACAAGGTGGAATGCTCGAATTGACTATTCGAGACTTGGGAACGCACTTCGAGGTGACTCAAAAATCACCCCGTTGTGCGTACTTGAACTTCACGAATCCTAGGAAACAGACAAGTTTCGTAGGGGGGTTATCCGTGGAACGAGCGCTGCTAGATTCCGCGTTAACAGCTTCCAACTTGACAACCATTCAAAATTTCATGTGAAAGAAGGATTGTTATATCATTTTGATAGTTTTTATGTTCCTTACAATCATGACACTACTCTTGTCAAAGAAGCTCACTACTATGATGGTTATTTCAAAAAGAAAGGAACTATTCATCATCTATCATGGTTTTTATATTAGCCACACATGTAGCATGGTGTGCTTTAGTTTTTGAGATGTTTCTTAGTTAAATACCATTCAAAACCTACCAATTATAGGAAATTAGTCTTGAGTACACCTTTGCCTATTCCTTCTCATCCTCGAGAAAGAATTTTCATGAATTTAGTGAGTAGTTTGCCTATGATAATATGAGGACATGATTGTGTTTTTTTAGTAGTCAATCACTTTATCAAGATGGTTATATCCATTCCATACTAGAAGACTAGTTCTTCTATATAAGTAATTTTCCTTGATTTTTATCCCTTGACTTTATAGAAGTTAGCTTTATCCTGAACTCTTCTAACACACAATATATCCTAAAAGATAAAGATAAGGTCCTTGCTCCTCTATTTAACACTTGTAATATTTGTGTTCAAAGTGGTTCAAGTTTTTCAAAATAATTAAGAAAAGAAGAAACAATTCATGGATCATTGTTGTATTCCACATGTTTTTCATGTTAATGAAAAAGTTTTTCTATGTAGACACATAAAAGTGACCTAGGCCTACAAGCTCTATTGTCACCATATTTCTTCTTAACATAATTAAAATATTTATGTCCTTGGTCCACTTTCAACTATTAATTAAATAATTCATGTCTTTATTCTTCTTGATTATTTAAATAAATAAACTTTATTTATTTATCTAAATACGTCGCTAATTGTCCAATGTCTCTCCATGACTAAATAAAACTTCTTAATTTATTTAATTATCTTTGTCCACTAATTTATTCCTGATTATTTAAATAGATAAAATTTATTTATTTATTTAAATACGCCATTAATTCTTAAAAGTCTTCTTATAATTAAATAATTTATTTAATTTATTTAATTAATGTCCACCTTGGCATTTTCCCCATTTTAAATAAAATTATTTATTTAAATTGGTCCCACTTTCTAATTTTCCCTTTTTTTAAGTAAATAATTCAAATTAATTATTTATTGTCACATGACCCCACCTTTTGGATTAAATTAATTTTTAATTCAAAATGGCCTTTTTTCTCCAAAAATCAAGTAATTTCTAATATTATTTGATTTTCCATCTCTCTCTTTTTTCGTGCCATTCTTATCTCCTTGTCACATGCATTGTGAACCCTTGATTTGATTTTTTCAAATTGAATCTTGTCCACTCATTTTAAATTTGACCTAATGTTTCCCTAACCCTAATTGTGGGTTGTCACATTGAATCTTGTCCATTGATTCTAGGGCATTTGCCAATCTTCAATCTTGGCCATTCATCCAAAACTGCATTTTCTATAAAATGAAAATTTTGCTCTCATTTTCTCACCTCATGCTATCTACATCTCATGCAATCTTGTCTTAGGCACTCTTGACATCTTAGCATTTTGGCATGCTTTAGTCATAGTTTAGATTTGCCTACTAGATTGCATAGTTGCACAGTATTGCATTTTTGTCATTCAAATCCTTCAACATTTGCTTTGGTCTTGGCATTGTCACATATTGCTCACTCAAAATCTGAGGACAAACTTCATATTGCAACAAATATAGAAGGTGTAATGGAGGTCAATCATGGAGGTTGAAGACTTAAGGTGATATCTTTCTTGTTTTTATGTTATTTCCTCCTTTGTGCTTCATTATTACTTTGGGTTTTGATTTATTTAGCTACTAATATGCTAACCTAGAAATTTCCCATAGTTACATTCTACACCTAGCCAAATATCATTTTTAGGAAAAAACACATACCTAGGTCAAATATATTTAGTATAAGACTTATATTACTCCATATTAAATATTTGAGATTACCTTTAACCTTGATTTTCTAACATAATTGGGTTCATGATATCATCAATGTTGATCTCTTAAAGGACTATTATGAGTCCACATGGTAGCTAGACCCTTCTATCAATCATCATTCAAATATTTCTTCTTGATTAGTCTTCGTTAAACGTCGATCATTTTTTTGACATAAAAAATTCATAAAATTTCTATGGTTCTATCACTTCATAGCTTGTTGTGAAGGATGGTTAGTTTCCACCTCAAGCTCAATTTCACACCAACAATGTCTTATAATTTTTTCTCTTAAGAACATTAGATACGATTGTTGGGAGGAAAGACAAGGATGCATAAAAGAGTACATAATACAACACATATATCATAGTACTTAAGATAATTGCACTTCTAGTTATTTCTCTCATGTGTTTACTTATACAGTTAGAATATTACATATTTCACCTCACTTCGTTGTAGCCTCCTAGCTCGAGAGTCCTAAATATTTCATCTTACTTAGTCAATTATAATCTCTTAGTTTATGCTATCTTCTAAAGTAGTTGAGTCACATCAATGCTAATCATACTAGGTGACATTTGAGAAGATATTTTTAGTTTGGAGTTTATATTATTCATATATTTGTAAATGATTGTAATTTTAAACCATTGTTTATCAAACTTAATAGTAATTAAAAGCAACTATATTTTCAAATGCATTTTATATGTAAACTTATTTCTTTTAATTTATATTACATTTTATACACCATTTATTTTTATTTTTTTAATATTATAATCAAGATTCTAATTTTTTATCCAAAAATTCCTATATCACATATTTTAATGTAGATCCCTACCTACTATATCGATTGGCTCCATATCAAAAGGGCCTTTTGAGATTACTTCCATCCTAAAAGTAAAAATTAGGAATGCTATTTTATTTTAATTATTATCAATGTAATGCTGGGCTTCAAGACTACTACTTTTCATATATGAATTTTGGTGACATTTAGTGCTATTTTTTTTAATTATTTCCAATGATATCATATATCATTTAATTTGGGTCATAGATCAGTAAGAACATTTTTCATCACAATTGATATTTTTAATAATAAATAAAATATTTTTTATAAAATATTTAGAGATAATTAAGTATTTTGAACTTTAAATAAATTATTGGATTATGTGTAATTCAAATTTTTTTAGATAAATTATTGAGCTAAGTTATTAATTAAGAATGCAAATAAATACGTACTAACAATATAAATGAAACATATTAGGGATATGTACCTTGAAATAATAGAAAATAAATGTTGCTTGATGATATATTGTGATAGACACTTGTAATTAAGTACTGAAAGGAGATTATGGATTAAAGGGTCGAGACACTTGGAATCTAAGAATTTGAGTGTCCAAGATACAATCACAACAATGATCCTATTCTAGAGTGTAATCTTTTTTAGATTTTAGTAATATTATCCAATGTATTTTAATCTTTTGTATCTGTAACCCCTATTTATTCGATGATATAAAAAATAAGGAAAATAATGATAGTGTTAAGGAGTATTGTGAGGCTTGAAGTTCATAACTTCCTTGCACCTTAGTCAAACCCATAGCCTAAATTAATTGTAGACGCAACGTAATAATAAAATTAGATCTTCATGTTTGATACATATATAAAAGTTGATATGCCAAATCTATAACTTATTAGGGGAGAGGACCTAGTAGTTGTGCACCCTAACTTTGCACTTTTCAAAATCCTACGTGGAAATTTCAAATCACTCCCAATTTTTTACAGCAACTTACATGGCAAGTCCCCTGCTTATAACTTTCGTTTTAGGGTCACATTATCGAATATGATGCCACATCAACATGCTTTTTGTCAAGGTGTCCAAAAAGGCCCAAAAAAAAAGTGAGACCAATACTTGTGCATTCACATCATGGGTAGTTGAGCGCTGATGTGGCATCACATGATTGGTTGCTTGTTAAATCAAAAAAATACATTTTATTTAATTATGGGTGTTCAAGTCACAACTATTGAACATTATATAAACAACTACTATCACAACTATTGAACATTATATAAACAACTACTATCACAACTACTAGCTCCTCTTCTATAGACAAGGGAAATTGGCCAGCCCACTACGGAAACAATTTGAAATTTATGGAGCAACGGTACCTCAAGAAAACGACGGTTTTATAAAAGCTGTTTCAAAGAAAAACCGCAAATATGCCTAACCGCCATTTTCTGCTGTTATGCCCGAATTCAAAACGCCACGAAAATTCCCTTACGCTCCCCTTTCCTCCCTCTGAAATTTTATATCAAACTCAACTTTTGTGAACAATTTCTTGTGTTAGGGAGGTTCTGAAATCGATAAATTTGGTTTAATTTGATCTGAAAATCGTCATGTCGCTGAGGCCCAACGGAAGGATGGAAGCCCGAAAGAGAGTGGGCTACAAGGTGGCGGTGGACAAAGACGAAGCGCGCAGGAGACGGGAGGGAAACGCTGTTGAGATTCGCAAGAACAAGAGAGAAGAAGGTTTGCTTAAAAAGCGCAGGGAGGCTGTGCATACCCCTCTACAAAACAATGTAAGTTATACTTAACTGGTTTATATGTGATAAAGAAAGCTTCTAGAAAAAGCTGTGCGAATTTTTGATTGGTTTTTATGTTTTAGGGTTAAACTGACATTGATTTCGAAAGATTGATTAGAGTAAGTTTTGGGCCTTGCTTCTGATTAGGGTGTTTTCCTTCAATTTTGATGCTGCTGGAAAACTTTTTAAGTCCTTGGGCTATTATCTGGATTTAATTTTTTATTATTTTGAAATGGGTTCTGGTCTTTCGGTTAGTTAGTCGTAAGATGTTAATTGGGGTTTTTGAGTTCCATTCCTGTCGTTTATGTCTTACTAAACTCAATCCGGTTCTGCCCTGTGTAGGAGGGGATAACCTAGATGCTATTAGATTCATAGTATGGTATTGGGATTCCACTATATAGGATCGATTTTTTTTAGGGAAAAGCTACTCAAGAATCAGCAAATTAAATTCGTCAAAGAAAGCTGCTCGATAGTAAAAAAAATTTAAATTGGTCAAAACTGAATTAAAGTTACCCAAGAATGATCAGAATCACATTGGGTCAGACCCCCATCCTGTAGAAATGCAAATTATCTATCTACAGTTGTAAAATTGAAATCTAGATGTTAGGACAAGATTGGGAGCAGCAAATTTGCAGATTTCAGTTTTTCTTTGGTTTTCTCTTCTATGGATTTTAGGGTACGTTGTTCAGTGTTGAATCGCTGTATGATGACTTTGATTCATACTCATTAGATCTCCTTCTTATCCAGATTTATTCATTTTAGTTTTTCTCCTAGTTAGTTATGGGTATTTGCCAATTAAAAACCATGAGATTCATTAGCCATAGCTTACAGGTTTTGTAGTCTGAGAATTTGAGGCTGCAATTTCTCAACATAATTTGGACTGCTGACGATTGTTTTAGGTTTTGATTGACCAATTGCTATTTTTGTTGACATTTAGTTGTCTTCTTGTGTTGGTTCTTGGATTCAGATTTTGATGCAATCGCATTAGTGATCAATGTTTCTTTCTCCTCTTTTTCACTGCCTTAGGAGCTTTCACCACCATTTGGCTTGATTTGGCTGAGAACTCAATGATTTTACCCGAGACTGGGGGAGTCTTGTAAATGTGATTCTGTGATGGTTTCTTTCTCCTCTTTTCCACTGCCTTAAGAGTTTTCACCTCCATTTGGCTTGACTTGGCTGAGAACTCAGTGATTTTACCTGAGACTCCCCCAGTTTCGTAAATGTGATTCATAGTCATTGGAGCTGATCTTTATCCGGATTTATTCATATTATTTTTCTTTTCTTTTCAAATAGTTAGTTGGATCATACTGCCAATTAGTCATTATCAGATTAATTTAAATTTGCCACAAATGTACAGGCTTTATAGTCTGAGCATTTGGAGCTTCACTTTCTCATTAAAATTTAGACTGTTGTGGATTGTTTCAATTCCTGAGTTACTACTTGCTATTTTTGTTGGAATTGGATTGTCTCGTTGCAATGCTTTTCAGATTCTGCTTAATACAATGGCTTTGTCAATCTGTGATTGCAAGATTGATTCTGTGATGTTCCTCCTCATTTTCGTTGCCCTAGGAGCATGCCTCACTATTCACTACGGTTTTGGTTGACTGGGCTGAGGACTACGCAATTTTTAATGAGACTCCCCCAGTCTCACAACTGTGATTCATACTCATTGATCTGGTCCTTGTCTGGATATTATTTATATAAATTATTTCTCATAGTTAATGGAAGGAGTTTGTCAATTAATAATCACAAAAATAATTCACATAAGCCATAGGCTTACAGTCTTTATATTCTGAGAATTACAGCAGCACTTTCTCATGAAAATCTGATTGCCGTGGATTGCTCTAGGTCTTGACTTTTGAGTGACCACTAACTATTTTTGTTGGCATTTAATTTTTTTCTTGTGTTCATTTTTGCATTCAGGTTTTGATACAATGGCATTGCTGATCAATGATCACAAGATTGATTCTGTGATGGTTCCTTGTTTTCTTTGCCCTAGCAGCTTGCTTTATCATTTATGAGAGGTGATATCAAACAGAAATGGAAGGGAGAATAAAACAATAATAATCAAACTCCAAATGAAATCACAAACTCTCACCTTCTGATTGAGCTTAATAACAATTTTGAATTTACACCAAAACAACATGAAAAAAATCACAAATGCTAAACCATTGCAAACTGTCATTGTGGATGGAGTGGACGCGCTCAAATGATTTGGGATGTTTGTTGCTCAGTTCTGCAGCATCTACTTGCTCAATTTGGGATGGTGAAAATGGAGGATTACACTCTAACTAATAGATTTTTTGAGAGGAAATTGAATGGTGGGGATTTAATCTTAGATCATAAGTTGGATCCACGAATGGTTGGTGTGATTGGGTGAGGTGGCAATCAATTTGCTAGTTGGATGCAAGTGACTAGTTAATAATCTAAGTTGCTGGGTTCGACTAAATGCCCCCCGTACTTGGCCAGGTTCGGTCCACGTTCGGGTACGTTGCAAGTACACCCTTGGGTATAGAAGGACCCACAGGGTACTTGGGGTGCTTGGGCGGAACCCTAGGCATGCCTAGGAGGACCCGCAGCCTTAGGCCTTCAAAAAGTAAATAAAACAAAAAATACACTTTTTAAACAAAAAAAAGACATAAAATGCCTTGGTCTCCCTAAAAGAACTCATTTCACAAACACAAAAGGCCAAAAACACCATTTTTTGCTTCAAAGCTGCCATTGTTGGATTTTGAAGGTTGTCATTTTTTAAATTTTCAATAATTTTTGGAAGATTTTTCAAGTTTTTTTTTTTTGTTAAGTTTTGAATTTTTTTAAGAACTTTTAATGCATAATAAGGGGTTATAATGCTAATTTTTTCTAAAAAAAATTAGTTGTTGTGTTGTTAATTTGTAATGTTTTTTTTTTTTATATTTTAGGTTCATACAGAATGGCCAGTAGTTCTAATTCAGTTGGCCCAAATGCAAAGAGTCAATTGAAATATGATGCATCGTCACCTCTTTGGCGACATATGACAATGATTCAACAAACTCTTGGTGGTGGGGGTTATGTTTGGCGTTGTAGTCAATGTGAAACTCAGTATAAGAGCTCCTACTTTCGAGTGAAAGCTCAATTATGTGCTATTCCTTTACAAGGAATAATAGTTTTCCTCGGGCCAAATAAAAAAGGGTTGCCAAAACACCAACTATTGGCTTATATTAAAGAACAAGAGGAGGTTGACATGGCATGTAATAAATTAAAGGCTATGGCACATCCTCTTGCCAAGAGAAGCTTGCAAAGACGTCCTAGTGGCTTATCACAACTGGCTGGCCCACATCCTTTCATGCAAATGCCACCATCTTCAGAAGGAGATAATGTTTTGGTTACACAAAAAAGAGGCCCATTGGAGAATGCCTTAAAAAATGAAGCAAGGGAGATTGCAGATCAGAGCATTGCTAATTGCATTTATGGCAATGGGCTTCCTTTCAACATTGTTAGATCACCTTATTGGCGGGAAATGGTGACAACCATTACAACTTCTAATTATGTTATTCTTGTGTATGAAAAGGTGCAAACCACCTTATTGGCAAAGGAGAAAGCTTCAATAGAGGCATCATTGAAAGCAATCAAGGATACATGGGTCGAAATAGGTGTGTCCATCATTTTTGATGGAGGGAAAGATTGCAAAAATAGACCATTGATCAATGTTATAGTAGTGTCCCTAAAGGGGCGATGTTTTTGAAGGTAGTTGATTGTGAGGGGCAAATAAAAGATGCAAGTTTTATTGCCAATATCCTCATAGAATCCATTTAAATGGTAGGGTTTGAAAATGTTGTCCAAGTCATAACGGATAATGCTAAAAATTGTAGGGTAGTTGGGTCTATAGTGGAGGGTACATATAGTCACATTTTTTGGATACTATGTGCAGTCCACTCACTCAATTTGATATTGCAAAAGATTGGCACACAAATTGAGTGGGTCAAACAAATCTACGCGGAGGGCAAGGAGATCCAAATGTTTGTGACTAATCATCATATGTACAAGGCATCTTTAGGACCTTCTCCAAGTTGGAGTTGTTGAAGGTAATTTAAATTTGATTTTTAAATATAGTTTTTAACTTTTCATTGTTGATTTGTGACATGTATTTTTTATACCATGTTAGGTTGCCGAAACTCAATTTGCATCTCACATAATCGTCTTAAGACGACTTGTGAAGGTGCGAGAGGCCTTGAGTTCTATGGTCATCAACAACTTGTGGAGTGTATGGAGGCAATCAAGCACAAAAAGGGCCCAAAAAGTAAAAACATTGATCTTAGATAATGAGTGGTGGGCTCATGTGGAATATGTTTTGAATTTTATCGAGCCCATCATGAGCATGATTAGGTATGGTGATATTGATTGCCTATGTTTGGGTGAAATTTATGATGGCATGGATTCCATGGTGGAGAAAATAAAATCAATAATAGATGCCAAGGAACACGACCCGATGGAAACATTTTTCAAAATTGTGCAAAAGAATATTGTTGACCGTTGGAACAAGATGACCACTCCTTTACATCTTGTAGCATTTGCCTTGTCAACGAAGTATATAGCAAAAAGGTACTTTCATTGCCAAGGAGGGTGCCACCATATAGGTATGGGGAGGTTGCTGCTGGCTATAAGGCTGCATTTAGAAAGATATTTTCAGATGAAGATATCCAAAGTATTGTCTTGAGCAAGTTTGGCCATTTCATATCTTCAAAACATCATGATGTTTTTGCTCTTCTAGAAAAATATAGGAAAAATGCTGATGAGTGGTGGTATCTACATGGTCAAGGCTCCAATTACTTGCAGCCTCTTGTAATTAAAATACTCTCCCAAGTATGTATCTTTTTATTTATTTATTTTTTCATTTTTTATTCGATGCTATTATGCTATATATTAGCAGCTTCTAAAATTAAATACTAAATGTTGTATGCAAACTCAACAAGTTGCAAGTTCTTCAACCGAGTAGAAGTGGAGTACATACTCCTTCATCCACTCGATCGAGCGCAACCGTTTGGGTGCGACAAAGTAGAGGATTTTGTTAGAATTGGCTATGGAGATAGCCACCCAAGATCTAGAGGCCAAATGTAAAGCACAAAGAGAGAATATGAATATGACAAGAATAAATTGTATTTTTATCAATTATGCAAATATGATTCAATGTACAATGTATGATAGACCCCTTGGTTATATAACCAAGGTGAAACATAAGATAACATAAGATTATGACAAGTGTCTTAATCTTATGATATGTGACAACTTATCACATCTACCTAGGTCACGTGTTACAAGTCAAAAGATAAGATAACAACTAATGACAACTAACACCTTTTAGAAAGATTCCTAGGACCTAAGTAAACTTAACATGCAAATAAGTCCCTAAGTATCCTAGTAATGAATTAATTAGGTACACGACTTTATTTACACCAACACCTCCCCTTAAGTGCAACTTAGGGAGTAGATCATTATGCAAATGACACAAAGATGGGTCTCGACTACGAGGCCATGTTAGGCACCCATGTACAAATGCAAAAGAAATCTCTCACAAACGGAGAAAAAGAGAAAACTCAGTGGGACAAAAATCCTCCCCAAAAGAGAGAAGAAAATACAATAATGCACTCAATGATGCATGAGAAGGCCAAAACCCCATGTGAGGAAAAAGACCCCCTATAAGAGAGAAGAAGAGAGACAATACAACCCCCTCTCAAAGGTGAGTCTCTTGCAATGATGGTAGAAGCTCGACATTGAATGCTAAAGATGATCCAATCTTGCTGAACAACGTTCCTCCCTTTAGGAAGAAACAAAACCATGAATGTATGCAAGAGTTCTTCCCATTCCTGAAAGGAAGATGAAGGAAGATAGATGGTGTATGATGATGTCTCTGAAGCATGCTCAAGTGTCTCCATGTTGATGCCGAAAGCTGACACACTCCAAACAGGCGTTTTAGGTCACACTACTGAAGAGGACAATCCATAATGTAGTAGAGATGAATGTAGAACATAATCCAAAGACAATGATATCTCCTCTGAAGACAAAGAAGCCTCCTCCAAATGCTGTCCAAAAGTATCCACGGTCACGTCAAACTGCAAAGAATGATCATGTAGAGAATGAACAAGAGGGTCAAGGTGTTCCCTCGCAACAACTGAAGAAGGATCTTCTCCATCAAAGAGAAGATGAATGTCATCAATGATGTCTCCCAAATTTGCAATATGAGACTCCACAAACAAGTTTGAAATACCTGTCAAGAAGCCATCACAAGTAAACAAATTTGAAAGACAATGTATTCCTGCTATACTGAATCACAAGGAACCAAAACACAAGCATCCTCAGGTACAGCAGTAGATGATTCTGCCAATGTTGGATTACAAGAGTCCTCAGCCTCAAGATGTTGACTTGTTGATGCAGGTTTTGTGACCTTAACCAACATTAGAATAAAATACCCAATAGAATATCCTATTCTCTCTTGAACAAAGACTCCAATGTGCTAAACAAAGTGATCACAAAGTAGACTCCAAGGTTCCTGATGCATATAGGATAGTCTCAGTTGGTTTGCTATGTTTTGCTGGTATTGCAAGGGGGGACTTACGCTCAACTTTTCATCACTTTAAACTATGAATGCTATGGATGATGAGTGGTGAAATTCTATTACTACCAATCTTTGAAAATAAAATAAAAAGGATAAGGGTTCTAGAGACTAGACTAATGCTAAACTAATCCTATGAACTCAAGAGACAAATGCTGGATGGCGAAATTCAAACCAATCTTTGCTTTGCCAAGTATGTGACTACAACAACTAGACAAAGATGGTGCAATCTTCAACGGGATTCATGAATGATATCCTATTACTCAATACCATCATCAATTCGAACAGAACATAAGTAATAGAATTCGAGTTTAACAATTTTAAAGTTCAGACTAAACTTACACATCAAATTGAAAATCATTCAATTGAAAAAGGTATGAACTAATTTCACCATTATCAAAACTATCAATCTTTCATTCATCTAACATGCATTCAAATTGAATTCTATTCTAAATTTACTCTAAATTCTACTTTAAATCTATTCTATGTTCTAGACTAAATCTATTCTATGTTCTATTCTAAATCTATTCTATTGTTGAAGGAGATATGCAACCATGCAACCACTTGACAATAAGAAGGATTCAAAGCAAATCATGCATATGCGCTTTTATTATCCAAAGTAGCTATACGCAACAATTTCATAAAACTCTCTCCATATAATGAAATAAGAGAATGAGAGTTTATATAGAGTTTTTGAAAACAAATGAATGGCCGAGATCAATCCAAGATCGACGACAAAGATTAAAACAACTCAACCCTAACTAGGGTTTCCCCGAATAACATTTAGTGACAAATGGGTGAAGAACACGTGGCATATGGAGCTATCTTCTTGGAGGCGCATCCTTATCCTCCTGAGTGGCTGTGCATTCGATGAACTTAGACACTATTATGTTGACCTCTTCAATTGTGACATGTGGCAGCATATTGACCTTGTATTCCAACACGTCCAAATCATCTGCACTCTCAGTGAAAACATTCTCCCATTTTGATTCCTGGCGTTGGAAGGCATCCCGGATGGACAAAAAGTCTGATGCCTTAGTCAAATTTTGCTTCCGAATCAGTCTTGTGCTGGTGAAGAAAGTCTCCTGGATTTTGAGCTTTAGATTTTCAAGCTGCATATCATTTGCTCGGACAATATGCTTTTCAAGTACATCTGCAGCTACAAGTAGAATCTTATTCTGGATTTATTTCATCTACTCCTCAACTCTGATACTATCTGCCTTCACCTTCTCCAAGACTTCGCTCTGCGCAATCAATGCCCAGTCCTAGTTATTGAAATCATATGCAACACTTGCTGCAATAACTTTTCCATCAATTAATTCCTATTTCGAAACTCCTTTCAACACTCTGAGGCATGGGACAATTCTATCCTGAATATCCTGAAGGTCTTCCCATGCTTCAACCATAACTGCAATTCTTGAAAGCAAAGAGGAAGTTTGTCCATAAGCCAATATCAATTTCTCTACCAATGTTGCCACTTCTCCACTCTTGCTTACTATCCACTCCTTAGTTTCTTTAGTTGTGACCATCTCTTCGTCAAAATTTTTAATCGTTTCTTGTGAAGAGTTTAAAAGTGGGGGAGCTACTGAGTTGGCCTAATCAAGAGGTTTGGTCAGATGTATGTACTCCTTCAGGCGTTCAATCTCCTTTTTATATTCTTTCTTCTTTGCCACTTCCTTTTCCAACCTCGCCTTGATGGATGTGACTGAATTGTCCAAGTCTTCCACCTCTTGACCCTTTGTTGTTGGGCCCAAGTCGACAGTAGTGATGGCATATTCTTGAGGAGTAATATCTTCTTTCGACTTATCCACCATTGGCACAACGAACGACGACCGACTTCATCCCTCTGAATGGTGGAAAACATTTTGGTGGGCTTCTTCACAGTAATTGTCTCTAACTTGGCCAAGAAATCGGCCGTATCATCTTCCTTTGGGATCTCTTGTAAAGACCCTGACCTGTGATATATGATTTTTGGCAATTGTTTTTGTTTGATAATCTCCAATTAACAACTTGGAGTGTTTCAATGAGTATAGATTTTGGCGAACAACAAATTGAATTTCAAGTAATGACAATTTAGAATGCATTCACAGAGTTATTTCTTTTCAATACAACAACATTTTCTCAATGCTTAATATGCATCAGATATGACTCTCACAATACCCAGAAATATTTATCAACATATCACAAACTCAGTAAATGCTTCAAACTACATTGGCAACGTGATTATAGCAGACTAGACATTCCTAATTAGCATAGATATTGACTGTTCATTTCTTTAAGACTGCCAGACATACATATCAGACCTACGTTGAACTGATTCCGATGTCATCTAGTGGTCTTCAAGCTAGTTGGACATTTCAGAAATGATTACAAAGCTTAGACCTGATTTTGGTTCAACTGAAATACAGTTCTGAGTGTAAAGTGGTCTGAAAATCACATACTGCTGTTCAATATTTGCTTGTCACAACTCATAGCTGATACAATGCATTCTTTTGAAAAACCCCTTGACAACAAACTGACCCACATGCTGCAATAATATTAAGTCTGATACAGAGCTAAGAGAAATGAGTTTCTGGGAATTTAAGACTATGATATTGACTCAGATTTAATGCAGCAACTGATACTTTTCTAACTCAGACTTGCAACAATACACAAATAATAGAGTCTGAAGGAAATATTGAAATGATCAGACCTGATTGAAGTTTGTTTTCAGACTGGTAGAGATAAAGTTGTCCCAATCTCGGAGCTGGATGAGACGCCTTCAAAGGTTTCCTATTTGCAGTCAAAACTCATGGAGAAAGACTCGTTCAGCTTCAGGGAGACCACATGCCTCTGGTAGCACCACAAGATACTCGTCCCAACTCCTCATATGACCTGCTAAACCTCCTACTAATGTCCACGTCCCAGCTGGGAGAGATTACACAAGTCGTTTCTCTCTCAAGAAGACACGTCCTTCACCAAACTGCTCAGTTACTTCAAAAAAACGTAGCTGGTTCAAGGGATATTTGTTGGTATTGGCTGCGACCAGGTATCTGAACAAGCCACGGCCTCAAGAGCTAAAGGTTGCTCACAAACTCGTCTCCATGGAGGCACAAAAATCTCAGGAAACTATGACTGCGAAAATCAGGTATCAAACTGTATTTTGCTTCACCATTTTTTCAAACTTCACTACACAAAAGTAACCTGAAAGCACTTCGAAATCTGGCTAGGACTGATATCTCACAGTCGAAGCAAGAGCTAGGGTTCCAAACCCACGACCAAGGAGATGCGCTATTTTCAAAGAAAGTGTTTATTCAAAAGTGATTTGAAAATGAGCTTTTTTCAATATATTTCCTTCATGCTCGAAAGTGACTAATTTCTTTTCTTTTTATTTGCTCTTGCAAAAATATAAAGTGACTTTTGTATAGTTTCATTAATGAAATATTTCCCTTAGTCACTTAGTCAATTTTCATAGTCACTTTACAAAATAATTTAATTAATTACTTAATATTACCTTAGAGATTAATTTTGAACTTAGGCAATAATTAAGCAATTAAATAAATGACTCCCTGTTTCACCAATTGCCTTTGGGAGTTAAAAAGGCAACGGGGCCTGTTGAGTGGCTAGCTGGAAGGGGACATTACATCTCTACTGGTACTTTTATTTTCAATCTTTCTTTTAGCCAATTAGGAATTGTAGGTTGTTCAATGCCTTCTTCTTCCTGAGCATTCTCTACACATGGAATATCCTGGATTCCTTTAAGAGCCGAAATCATTCCTGCTTGAAATTCACCATCCAGAATATCCATTTCATTCTCGGACTCCAGTATTTCTGTGCTTGTGGGAGATGGGGGTTCATCATCCGCTGGCGGGATTGGCTCAATATGAATTGAAGAAGGAATCCTTATGTCGTCCAATGACTCGTCAATATTCAATATCTCATCCATATTCCTGGACATGGCAGAATGAGGGAGCTTCGACCTTTGCTTCTTTTGAGTAGGTTCCTCATCTGCAATCTTCTTTCCTTTCGTCCTTGTAGAGTCATCAACTATTTCCTTCCTTTTCCTCGAATGGGTGCTCTCGATTGGTTCATCACTTTGGGATGCACCTGCATTTGAAGAATAGGATTCCGCTTCACCCATTAAATTGTAAGTTAGAGTCATATTCCTTCGTCGTAGCTCTTGGACTTGCTGATCTGCCCACCACTGGGAATATTTGACAACTGGCCTCATCAAGGTGGTCAAATTTGCTAGCTCTAGTTTCGACAATCTTATAGGAGGAAGAGGTTGATTCTCATCAAAGCTTGGCTGAATATACTCTCCATCATCCTCCAACTGATCAGGCACACGAAAGAGCTCAGTTGTTCTGATCAGGTTCATTGGCAGTCTGGACCATAGTTTTTTTCTAACATCATATTCATCTGCGGCATTTGCCCAGAAATCCTCCAGGTCTACCTTATGGTTGTACTTCCTTCCATTCACTGTCCCAATGTGGTGGTGAGGATCGAAGTCAACTCTGGACCGGTAAGATGTGAAAGGGTACCATTGCATCTCTAACCTGACACTTTCAGCTGCCTGTGCCGACAGACAAGACTCTTGCATATTCCCAATGTAGAACAGAAAGGTGACGGCTGCCTTTTGCTTTGTTCTTTGGAGGCCTTGGTATGTTTCCAGTTGTCTAAGAACCTCAAGCAATACCATTCTGTTAGTGGGATAGATCGGGAGTCGATAAGGACATCCGATGAATCCTTGAACTCTTATGTAGGTGAATCTGGGAAACTGGATAAACTAGGATCCGTACTTGCTGATCAGGCTCTTGGCCATACGAGTAAGCCTTTGATGCTTTCCTCCTTGCAAAATTCTAGTGATGTACATTAGGAAGGCATCATTCACTCTCCTGAAGTGTGATTTTTCGTAGAGCTGGAACTGTGGGTAACAATCATAAGATTTGAATTCATTTTCCCCATTGCCCACTACGCCTCGACAGATCAATCTTGCATATCTGTAAGTCCTTGCCAATAGATAAACAATATAAGAAATCATGTAGAAAGACTTTGTCCTTTCCAAATTAACTAGCTGCTCATGGAGATTGTCATTGATTATCTGTGACCAGTTGAACATCTTCACGCCTAAGGTGATCTCCTCAATGAAGTAATACATCCATGTCTCAAATGGTGCACCTTGAGGGCTGCCCATTACTCTGTTCAATAGCAATATAATATCTCCATATTCCTCCTTGAAGTCGGTCTGAAGCAATTTCTTTGGCATCTTATTGATAGAAGGCCTTGGTTTCTCTAACCACTTCTTGTTGATGTTGGTTGCACAAAGATCCATCCGATCTTCATAAAGTCTTCTTGCCTCCTCTTTAGTCTTGTATGAAGTTCGGTTATAACTTGGTATGCCGAAAGCCTCTTGAATGGCTAAGTCTCCGAGATGAGCTAACACTTTGCCATCAGGTGCAACAATTTGCCTCTCTTGTGCGTTATAGTGCATGGCACATTCCACCATTCGTTCAACACACTCCACAATTGGTGGAAATCCGACTGCTTGGACAATGCCATTCCTCATCATTCGTCGAGCAATGGATGTTGGCAGGAATCCATTATGCCCGTACATCCTCTTCCTGAATTCTTTGAAATCTACATGTCCAAGGTTGGTGTCAGTGATATTCTTCCATTTGGAGTTGATTTTTGATTCTGGCTGCAGTCCTTTGCTTGCGAAGAACTTCATCTGTGCCTTTCTTGAAAGTTCCCCTTTGGTGGTCATCAACCTGCAAGAAACATGAAAATATATTAATTTTTAAATTTTAACTTTGATTTTCTTGGACTTTTCTCTCGAAAATTTTAACTTTCAGTTTATCAACAAGCTAAATTCTATGAAAAAAATCAGATTGAAAGTGGGAAAATTCGACCAGGTACTTAGCAAAGTTTTGCCAAAATGAGTGAATAAGACAAAAAGGGATAAGGAATCCGTCATACTCAGATTTTAAACTTTCGAAATTATATACTTTTGACAGTAATTCTGCTTTGAATTTTGATAATTTTGTCTTTATTTCCGAAAAAGCAAGCTGTTCTTTGTAAATTTCGTCCTCCAACTCAGAAATTTACTTCGTTCTTGGTTCTCCACTTCGAAGAATCACTTAATCTCCAAGAATTTTCTTTCAAAAATTTATCTCTTGTAACTTTGAGAGAGCTAAAATCTTCTCATAATCGAACCTGTGAAAGAATGATTTGAAAATGATGAGCTAAACTCTTTATAAAGTTGAAAGGTTTGATGATTTTAGCAATTTTATGTTTTTCCTTAGATTCATCAAACCCGGACTTGTTTTATTTTCTCCGAAATGGCAACTCAATCCTCATTAAAATCTTTAAGAGAAAGTTTCTAATTTTTTTACCCAGGCGCCATCCTTGTGAAATCTTTTAGATTTTTCTTTTGAGTTCGAATTTTTGCTAAGTGTTGAATATTTCAATTTTTTTTCTAAGTGTTGGAAAATATTAAAATATTCTAAGTGTTAAATTTGATTTTCGAACCTTTTCATTTTTCTAATCATGGCGAAATTTTAATTTATCCATGGATTTTTTCTTTGGCCTACTTAGCTTCATGGCGACTTTTAGGCTCTCCATGCCAAGTCAGACTTCATAGCTTGTTTGCCATCTTCTCTTGGTCTATGGCAGACTTTGAGTTCCTCTTGCCATGATACATCTTCTCTAGGCGGACTTGGTGAGGGCTAAGACATTTCATCTCCCTTCTCTCCTCTAAGCGGACTTTAGACTTCTTTGGACAAGTCTAGGTGGAATTTTTCCTTGCTTGGACATCTTCTCACTTCAACCTTGGGCGGACTTTGTCTTGTCTTTGACATTGTATTCCCATTGACACTTAGCCAAATTTTGAAATTTCATTCTCCAAGGTATCCATACTTGGCCATTTTTTATGAGTTTTCCCTCTCAACGCATCAATACTTAGCCAAGGTACCAATACTTAGCCATTTTGTATGAGTTTTTCTTTCCTCCTCTTGGCTGGGTGGACTTTATCTTTGTCCTGCCATCCACTCTTCAAGCATGGGCGGACTTTGAAGTCTCTTTGCCAAGGTTGGGTGGACTTTGTTTGTGCTTGGACAAGCATCATTCAAGGTGGGGCGGACTTCATTAAGTTCATGCCATGTATGCTTTGAGCTTGGGGGGACTTGGCTAACACTTGGACATTTTCTTTCCTAGCCAAGGCGGACTTTGAACTGTGCTTGCCATTGTGCAATGCGGACTTCATGATGGTCTTGCCATGTTCTCTCCACTTATGCTTGGGTGGACTTTGAACTTGATTGGACAAGTGCATGGGTGGACTTTACCAACTTTATGCCAAGCTTTCTCCAAGGCGGGGCAGACTTTGCTTGTGCCTTGCCAACTACTTGGCGAACTTCATGGTGCCTTGGCCATTTCCCATCTCTCCTCATGGGCGGACTTCATCAAGTGCTTGACATTGAGTATGGCAGACTTGGAGCTTGCTTTTCCATCTCCATGGCAGACTTTGCTTCTCTTGTGCCATCCATCCTTCATGTCTAGGTGAGCTTAGTGATGCTTATGCCATGAATTTCTTGTCTTCTTTTGGGTCATCTGAACAAACCCTCGCCATGTGATTTTTTTCTTGCTTTTTACTCTTGGAGGTGCAAAACCTTGATTCTGAAGATGGAAACGTTGATACCATGACCAGTGGGACCCCAAAACCCTGACACTTTCTAAAAATAGGAAAAAGCAAAAAACAAAATTTCTAAAAATAGTAAATCCTAGATAGGTCCAAAAGTGCCAAAATTAGAAAAAGCAAAAAACAAAAAAAGCAGAATCCCTAAAAAATAGGAAGTGTCAGAATTGACTCAAAGCAATGGCGTTCTTCGTCCTCTGGACCTTTTGAGCACTTTGACGATGTCTAGGCATTGTTCTAGGCTTGGATTCTCTACTTGGCTCGGATGATTCAAAACTCTAACTCCAAACTCTCAAATCATATGGACTTATGAAATTGCAACCTAAAGACAAAAATCCTAAAAAAAGAAACAATTGGGGTTCCCCATTTGCAATGGGGCGATGGTTGAAATAGGTCACAACATGACTCATAGATGAAGAAGATGAACTCTCTAAATGTGGATTAGGAGCCACAAAAACCGAAGTCTCAATAGATGTCTCAGTAGGAGGAGAAGGAGAAGGTTCTGTGTCATCAAAGCTACCATACCTTTCCCAATGAGCAAGTGTTTCAACTGTTTTATCATCAATAGGTCGAAAATATGCATGTGGAACAAGACAATCCGCAACAAGATCCTCTAGGAATGGAGGTTCATTTGAGTCTCCCTACATCTCCCAAAGTTTGGTCATAAGGTCATGAGGGATCTCAATACCATCAGTGGCCATTTGTGTATCAATATCACAACTACAACCAATTACTCCTAGGATATCTTCTATATTCATGTCTCACAAAACTCTCTTCCATTTTGATGAAGGTTTAGGAACCAATCCGTAGATGTATGGCAAAAGATTAAGCCAACTACAATGTGTTAGGATTCCATCTCACCAAGACTTAAAGTTCCATTGATTTAACCTTATTATAGTAGGATGGCTTTTTATGCCCATATCAAACTCCACAATTTTAGTCACACAATAGACCAATCAAGAGACATAAGCCAACAAAGGGAAAAGATTACTCCCCCAAATTACTCAATCATGACCCTCCAAGCAATATCTGATTTGTGTCACTTTACTCTTAGTGCGATTACAGGTGCCACTTGCCAAAAACAACAAAGTGGTCTTGATTTTGGTACATGCAAATGCCAAAATTAGGCCATAGAATCAAGTACAATTTTTGGTACAAAATGAGATCAATCTAATCATTTGAAAATTGATTGCAAAATTGAAAATGCAAGTCGTGAGGGGTAGAAAATTTTCAAAAAATTGGCTAATGTCGTGCTGACGTCATCAATCCATAGGCTTAAATTTGACAAGTAAATGGCCGTCACACATTGCAAGAGCTTAAAATTGATGTCATTTGGGATGTTGCATGTTAGTGCAGTCAAAGGAATATTCTTGAAGACTGTTGGTATATGCTTTTGATGTTGGTATATTCCTGGTCGGCGAATATTGGAATCTTGAGGCAGAATATTCTTTAGATGTTGCTGGAAGATTTCAAAGGTCCGTCGGTTTTTCTAAAAAAACAGCACCAGTTGAAATTGTTGACTGTTGCAAATATGTGCTGAGCCACGACGCTTATAGAAGCACGCCACATGGTAGATAAAGGACCGGGCGTACCTTGCTGTGGGTATGTAGTACCCTGCACAAGTAGGGTACGATCTGCAAATAATAACCTCAGCAAATTTTTGTTTTTATATATTTTTTGATTTTTAATATTAAATTTTTTGAAAAATATCCGACCACTTTTTTTTTTCGAAAATTTTTCAAAAAAAAGATCGAAATATATATATTTTTTTGAATTCGTACCGTCGACTTGCAATAGTGACGATCTGGGGGGTCATACGATTCTCTGGGCAAAATAATTTTGCCTCGATGGATTAGCCCTTTTGGACGCGATGGCAGGGTCAGATTTGACCCAAAAAGCTCCAAAAATGCAGCTACCTTCCAGGTCTGGCAATCACTCTTCAGCTTCAAACCCTCATAGATTTGGTCTCATATGTCCGATTTGGACAAAACAAAAGGCAAAACCAACTTTCTCGAACCCTTTGATCTCAATGGTGAGCTCAAATTTGCACCAACAAGCTCTAATTTGAACTTGCAATAAAGAGCCACAAAGAGGAACCCCCCCATATTTTGGTATTTCTATCAAGTTTTTTTGATTTTCTAGATCATCATACAATGCAAGAGAAGAGCATACTCAACTTTTCAAGACTTACCAAGATTTCTCAAAAAATGGCTAACCAAAGGCACCCAACCTGCTCTGATACCATGTTAGAATTGGCTACGGAGATAGCCACCCAAGATCTAGAGGCCAAATGGAAAGCACAAAGAAAGAATATGAATATGACAAGAATAAATTGTATTCTTATCAATTATGCAAGTATGATTCAATGTACAGTGTATGAGAGACCCCTTAGTTATATAGCGAAGGTGAGACATAAGATAACATAAGATTATGACAAGTGTCTTAATCTTATGATATGTAACAAGTTATCACATCTACCTAGGTCACATGTGTTACAAGTCAAAAGATAAGATAACAACTAATGACAACTAACACCTTCTAGAAAGATTTCTAGGACCTAAGTAAACTTAACATGTAAATAAGCCCTTGTATCCTAGTAATAAATTAACTAGGTACAAGACTTTTTTTACACCAACAGATTTGGTCTATATACGCTCCAACCTTCGTCTCTTGTCATATAAGAAACTTGGATACAATGAGGGTGTGACAAAGAATTGGGATCTAGCCCCTAAGTGTGCTGATTTAGGTGCTACAGTTGCACAACTTGCTTTAGTTTCTATAGATGAGGCAATTGTTGCACTTGATGCACCTAGTGGGAGTGGCAATCCAATTGATTGTGGTTCAAATGAAATTGAACCAAGTGTTGACGAGGACCTTGATGCTTTTGATGAAGATGAATATGAAGACTACTAAATAGGAACAAAAATTGCCATACCTGTATTTGAACCCGTATCCGAACCGACACCTTAGTTGATAATTATTTGATTTATTAATTAGTTTGTGATCTTGACTTAGCCACATGTTGATGCGTGTTTTATGACACACCAAACACTCTAGAATAAAGAGTCTAAAGACGCTCTATCCTCTCTTGAAAAGCTACCTCGTATGCTAAGATTGCAAGAAAGATCATACGACAATTCCAATGTTTTGTAAATCAGGTGTGGATGGATGATGTGATATGCTGGTATCACAAAGGGACCTTTGTTAGCAAATTACTCAAAAGTAAGGACTTAGGTTGATTTGACATTGAATGCTCTATTATTTTTTTGGGATTTTTGATTTTGAGATTTAAAAAAAAAAAGAAAAAAGGATGAGGGTTTGGAAGTCCTATACTATACCTATGAAGTCAAGAGACGGTAAGATTAAGTGAAACTAAGAAACAAGACTTTGTTTCGCCATGAAAATGACAACTACACAAAGCAAGTGCAATCTTTTGGGATTTGTGCTTAAGATTTTCTTACCAAGAATGATACCATCAAGAGAACAATATTATTCAAAGTAAGCAATTGAAGCATCCACATTATCAACTCAGTCTAACTTTACGCATTGAAAGGAAATCATCCATCCAAAGAAAGCATGAGCGAAAGTTCCACCAATCTATACCATCAATCTGTTGGATCTCAGTTGAGTTTATGGTTTGTCCTTGATGACAAAATCTCTTTCAGTTAGTTCTCTTTGATGATCAGTCTCAGGATGGTTCTCTTTGCATACCACAGGTGTATTTCACATGTTACAAGCCATTTGTTTACATTCTTTGAACTCACATTTTTGAAGGCATTACAGTTACCTTGGTTCTGACATCTCTTTTGTCTAATGGTTTTGGTTGTTTCTCATTCGGGCTTACACATATCGGCGTGAGAATGGCAGGGTCTCCTCGATCCATTTTGAAATGTCTGTGTTGCCTATCGGCAATACATTTCTGATGTCATGTCAATTGGATTTGTTTTCATACAGGCAGCTTTCAGCGTGACATTAAAGTGGTCTTGGCGACAGAGGAAAGGTCTATCGGTATAAGTATTTCTCACCGCTGAGAGGTCTTACCGAATGAGTCGGGTCTCACCGACTAATACATAAGGAGGTTCATCGGCGTAAGAAATCCCTATCGGCATGTTGTTTCATCGGGCGCTTTGTGTCTTGGCGACCGGCACAAGAAAGATCTTATCGGCAAAGGTTGTGGCTTCGATGAAATGTCATAGCGATTTCGTAGTGTCTTACCGAACATCACATCTGGGGTTTCACTTCGGCCAGACTTGGAGTATTTTGTTTAGTATCTCAGCGAATTCAAGTGTGTCTCACCGACCGTATGCATATGGAGTCTTATCAGTAAAACTAATGGCTATCGATATAATGTCTTGGCGAGACCTTGTTGTCTTACCGATCAGCAACAAATGGGTGCTTTTCGGTGAGAGATTTCATTCGATATAATATCTTGGCGAGGTTTTCTTGTCTTGCCGACTGACAACGTAAAGGTATGCATTTCGGTAAGAGTTGGGGTTTTCGGTGTGAGGTCTCGGCGAGTGACCTTCAGTCTCGCCGACGGAGCACAATGGGGGATTTTGTCGATATTGGATTTGACTTTTCTTAGCGACACACAAGTGGATGAAGACTTTCAGAAAGACATGGTGTGCTCTATAGGAGGTCTCCCCGATATCATAATGTTATAGTGAAGCACATAAGACAAAAGGTTTCTGTCGGTGTGAGAACATTAATGTCTTGGCGATCTATTGTGAGCTCGAGGCTTTCGGCAAAACAAAGTGAATTCTCTATAGGGTCTGCCCGATAACGAAGGGTCACGGCGAAACAGAAGGAACCAAAGTATGATTAACGATTGAATTGCCTTCAGCATAATGTTACATCGACAGAAATGAGAGTTTAGGGCAAAATTTCGTGATTATTCTTTTTGGCTGGGTATGGAACCCTAGCCTGGCCGCCATCATGAGAATTTTAGTTTCTGTTGTTGCTGGCTGTAACGGCTTTATCAGTGGTATATGGAAGTTTTATTTGGTACGCTTCTGGCTGGAAGCTCAATAGTGGTTGATGGAGCCATGGGAGTTGCAGATTTGTCTGTGGTGGGCAGTTGTGCTTATTAAGCAGTGAAATGATCACATACGTTTCAGATTTGTTGAGGTCGGCTCTTAGCTGGGTGAAACGGCTCTTGTATTGGGAAATCAATTTCACCTCGACTAATAATCTTGCTAGGTACAAGATGAAGTTTTCTTTTATAAACAGCTCTGTTAACTTCAGTTTGAACATTCTCAAGTTGGTTGTTCAGCCGTTACTTTTGAAGACAGTTACTTTTCTGGCATTTAAATAAAAAAGATGTATAAATAGAAGCAGAAAACTATGTTTTCTGTTCGGTTGTTGTAATTTTGAGATTATCATTCCTTGGCTGTATGAAAATGTATGGATAAACTCTGCAATAAAATCTGAATAACAAGATGCAGAGATATTGTAAATTTCTTCTCTATATAGTATTTTAGGGATTCAATTATTGAATCTTTAAGGTATTCTGTAGACGAGAAAACATAGAAACATGTGCTTAACTGAAAACAGAGAAATCCTCTGAGTTATTATTGTTGTTCAAATCATAATTTGAGGGGTTGGTACTCCTTGAGATAGATATCTCTAAACGAGGGGTTGGTGCTCCTTGAGTGGGTGCTCAAAAATCAGCCTATAAGGCATTGTGAACAGTTGATTAAAAGATTAAGCTTGGAAGGCATTTCGGGAGTGGTTTTTATACCCCAGGAGGGTTTTCCACTCGGCAAATTTTGTGTCTCTTTATTCCTCTGTGTTCTCACTGCTTTACTGTGTTGTTGTTTTAGTTCACTGTTGGGATTATTACTTTTCTCAATTCTGTTTATGAATGATTACATTCAACTCATGAATGCATTCAGAGTAATATTGAGATCAAATTTGAACTATGTTTTGAATTTTTGAAAATTGGTCAAATCTATTAATCATTCACGCCCCCCTCTCGGTGTCATTTTAACTCCAACACAATCTATCATTCATCTAACTTGCATTCAAATCAAATACTACTTTAATCTATTCTATATGGAAGAAAAATATGGAACCATGCAACCACTTGAAAATATAAGGATTTAGAGCAACTCATGCAATATGAACTTTATTCTCAAAGCAGACTTAAGCAACAATTTCATAAGTCTCTCTCCCATCGTAATGAAATGGGAAAACAAGAGTTTATATAGAGTTCCAAGATTAATTCAAAATCAATGGTAGAGATTAAAAGACAGTAACCCTAATTAGGGTTTCCCAAAACACAATCAGTGATCAATGAGTTAACAGTGAGTGAACTGGTGTGAAGAGCTATCTTTGTGGGGGCGCATCCTTATCCTTTTTGGTGGCATTGTACTGGATAAATCGGGAAACTATCGTGCTGACTTCCTCGATCATGACAAGTGGCAGCATGCTGACCTTGTATTCCAATAGGTCCAAATCGTCTGAGCATTCTGCAAAAACAATTTCCCATTGTTGCTGGAAGGCATGCAGGATGGCAAGAATTTGGCAACCTTAGTCAAATTTTGCTTGAGAATCGACCTAGTGGTGGTGAAGAAGATTTCTTGGACTTTGCACTTCAAGTTTTCAAGCTGCATATTATTTGCTCGAACAATGTCCTTCTCAAGTGCATTTGTAGCTACAAATAGAATCTTCTCCAGATTTCTTTCGTCCTTTCTTCAACTCTGATGGTATTAGCCTTCACCTTTTCCAAGGCTTCATTTCGTGTAATTAATGCCATGTACCAGCTGTTGAAGTCATACACAGCGCCTGCTGCAATAACATTCCCATTAATTAGTTCCTACTTCAGAACTCCTTTCAGCACCTTGAGGCACAGAATAATCCTATCCTAGATATCCTAAGAATTGTCCCATGCTTCTGCCAGAGTTGCAATTCTTGAGAGCAAAGAGGAAGTCTGCCCATATGCCAATGCTAGTTTTTTTGCAAATACAGCCACTTCTTCACTTTAGTTGAGTATCCATTCTTTGGTCTCCTTGGCTGTAGTCTTCTCCTCTTTGAAAGTCTCCTGGGAAGTGTTCATCAATGGAGGAGCCGCTAAGCTGGTTTGATCGAGATGCTTGGTCAGATGCTGAATATACTCTTTTAGTCGTTCAACCTCTCGTTTGTATTCCCTCTTCTTTGCTACCTCCTTTTCCAGCCTTGCTTTGATAGTAACAACTGAATTATCTAAGTCTTCCACTTCCTGCCCTTTCGTGGTTGGGCCCAAGTCGACAGTGGTGATAGCATATTCCTGAGGAGTAATATACTCCCTAGACTTATCAATTGTTAGTATAGCAATTTGTACTGTACGATAGCCAACTTCGTCTCTTTGGATAGTGGAGAACATTTTGGTAGGCTTCCTTGCACTGACTACTTCCAATCTGGCTAAGAAATCGGCCATGTCATCTTCTTCTGGGACTTCTTGTTCTTTTATTTTCAGTCTCTCCTTTAGCCAATCTGGGATAGTGAGCTGCTCGATGTCTTGTTCTTCCTAGATATCTTGTGCGTCTGGAATTTCCTGAATTCCTTTAAGAGCGGAAATCATCCCCTCTTCAAATTCACTATCTAGAATATTAACCTCATTGTCAGATTCTAGAATTTCGGTGCCTGTGGGAAATGGAGGTTCTTTGTCTTCT